>WBMZ01003016.1:0-135702 GCA_013400975.1 Atrichornis clamosus
TGCTCCCCGCCCTCTCGCCCCATTGGCCGCCCGGACGGGGCAGGTTGCGCGGGGCCGGGCGCGGGCGGGGGCCGGGCGCCCTTCGGGGGCGGTGGGGGCACCTGTCCGTGCGGCTCGGCCCCCGCGGCCGGAGCCCCGTGTGCCCGGGGGCTGTGACGAGTGGGAGCACGGGCTCCTCGCACCTCGCTGAAAGGGCCGCTCTGCTGGACGGTGTTTGCCGAGCCTTATCGCTGCCCAGCCCACCGTGCTCCAGCGTAGGACCCGGGGAGGGGGACCGGGCTCCGTGTGCCGCGCTGAGCCCGTGTCGCCTCCCCGTCCCTCCGCGCCGTTCATCACAGAGATCAGCGCGGGTGCCACGGGGTGACGCCGCAGAGGACGGACGGCCGCCGATGCCCTGGCATCAGGGAGGCATTACCGGGTGCCCTTCTGCCAAAGGGAATTCCTCCTGTTGTACTTACTGCCTGTTTCTGGTCCCTGTTGTTGTGGGTGCTGAGGACGGGAAGGGTGTGTGTGTACGTTCAAGGGATACATTTGTATCTTTTTGTTCCAAGTACTTGTTCGGTCTTGACTGTGAGACAATCACGTGTGAATTGGAAATAGGGTTACACTTGTTGGCAAATCCCTACAATTATAGTTCAGTCTTATCCGGGCTGGTGGAAGGGCGGCAGTCACATTATGCAGTGCCGGTGTGCAGCTTTCACCCAAGCGGTGATGGTGGTGATGTAGTCCCTATTCCAGAAATGTCCACACAACACCTACAACCACAAGTATGCGCATGGGTGTTTCTGTCGTGGTGACCTGTGCTATTGCTTTTGGCTCAGGGGTGAAGCTTCACATTGTCATGCTGGATTTCCCACACAGATCCAGCTGGTCCAACGCCCTATCTTGTACACTTGGTGACATTAGTTGCTACAAAGGACACAAAACCTGTGTTCCAGAGCATGACATTTACATCCTTATAAGAACCACTTCTCTGACGTAAAGGCAAAATGCATTATAAAAGTCTACTCTTTGTCAGTCTTATTATCCTACTCCCTCTTTTTTTTAAACCTATAAAAATGACTCCTGTGGACTTGCTATAAATAAAATCGTGATAATATCATGATATACTGATGACAAAAGTACTGACAGAACAAAATGTATGAGAACAAGTGTGTACTGGGGGAATGAGAACAAAGAGTTTCAGTTGTCAATGGTGTATGAGTAGACATGAAGTAAAAAAGGCTGGTTTTTATTTGATGACCAATTAGTGTTATTGTCTAACTGCTTTAAAAACTAAAATTCAGTTTTAGAAAAAACTTCATTTTTACATATCACATATAGAGAGAAAGAAACTCTAGCAATGGTGGTGAACTGGTCTGCTCAGAAAAAACAAACACTTTTCCTTACATTTTGCTCATACTGACAGCTCTTTATTTTTTACAAAATTAGAAAGTCATTCTGTCACAAGCACAGAGGTACACATGGGAGTAGAGGTTGCTCAATTAGATTTGCCTAATTGTCAGAAGCAAATTAAAAGCACTTCAAAACAATTTACAAAGTAAATGCAGGACAAAGGTTGTTTTTTCTTATCATTTGAACAGTTTTCTGGCTGTTCCAGGAAAGCTGGCCCAGGTGCAGAGCAAGCTCTGAACTCAGGAGGTGTAATTGCACACGCTTTCTCAATAGTCCTTCCTTCCTATGCCGAGACTTTGGTGCTCTGGCATTAGAGGCCATTATATGGGATTAAGTTAACACAGGTGCAACAGTATTTAACAGTATGGAAAAATAATTACCTTACTTCCCTGAAGGGTTGCAAAGGCTTTTGATGGCCAAAGACAGAGGAAATGATTTGTTTTTCTTTGTTGCTGCCTTTTTTACACTTCTTATCTGCACATCCTATCTTATGAGGTATTTTGAACATCTAATGACAGACTTCATGTCTCAAGAAAGCTCAGTCTATAGCAGAGGGTGTTCAGGCCCTTCTGTGGATGCACAGACATGGGTGTGTATGTGAAACAGTGAATTCTATCTTTTGTTCTAGAAGGTCTGTCTTATACTTGATACACCTGAAGACCTAATTAAATAGTGCAGGAAAGCCAGGAAAATCAATGAAGAAACAATGCTTTTTCAAAAAAAAAAAAAAAAGAAAAAGTATACAAAAAGTACAGTTTTGAGTGCAAAGATAGTTAAGACCACTTTTATGAAATAGTGTTAGTTCTTTAATTAGAGAATAGGATACAAATCAGTCACAATTGTGGGATGGGTTTCATGTGGGTTACTGTGTCTACCCGTTGTGTAGCTTTCAGAGTTACTAGAAAAATACAGTAACTTTTGGGAGTTTCCCACTGAAGTAATGGTTTTGATATATAGAACTCCTTGTCAAGATGAAAAGCATAATCACATGAGAGCCTTCATTTTCAGAGCAAATTAGACACTCAGAGTGGAACTGAAAAAATGAGGAAATTCCACTTGTAACATGAGTTGTCATCCTCTCAGCAGAAATGTCACACGTTGTAGCATTGAGTAACCACCAAAGACTTTCTGTTTGTGAGTACACCACTTATGTGAGAAGCCAAAATATTATGAATTAAAATTAAAAGCTTCAAAGTTGTAATCATGTGAGGAAAACTCCCCCTCAATTCATTTTTAAAATACTAGATGAGAAAACATTAGGACACTCAAAATAGTTAGGATTTACTCTTAATTGCCTCAGAGTATACTTTTCCAGATTATAATGTTACAATTTTTAGAAGGTTAATTCTAACACACATGAGTCAACTACTATGGCTTGATTAGTTGAAATGTGTAACTGTGGTCATATTTCTAGCTTGGTGAAAGATTTTAATTACAGTATTTGACTTCTTTTTTTTTTTTTTGTTCTTTCCATGGCATATTTATTCAGCATGTCTCAGCTGCCACGTGACATCCGTTATATCTCCTTTAGCCAGCAGATGCTTCCAAAACCTTACCTGTATTACTCAGGGGGTGCTGGAACATGTAAAATAAACAAATAAACCATGCAAAGGTCTTTCTGCTGTTTGTGACTGTGGTTTTAACACCAAAATGCCCATGTAGACTTTTGAATTGATGGGTTTTTTTTCTGTTTTGGAAACTTTGAACTGCTCTTAGCATGCTGCAGGTCTGTAAAACGCTTTCTATGTTCAAATCCCATCAAGTGTCTGGAGCTCAGGAACATTCTTGACTTACTCAAGACTTTGTCAGCCTTTCTCCTTTCGTGGAAAATTTGGTTATGGGAAGACTTTATTGCTGCTTTTTTGCTTAATTTTTGCTGCCATATTTTTGACACAAAGATTTTCAGGAAAAAACCCAACTCTTAGAGTCAACTCTGTATGCCAAAATAAAATCATTATTAATAGACAATGGAGATAAACTGAACCAAATGTTACGTAATAGTCTCTCTTTAATTAATAATTAGAAAAGAAAAATTATGCAAGGAGTAAGTTGAAAAAATGTTTCAAAGGAAGTGGGGAATTCTGTAACATCATTTGAACAGAAGTAGCATTGTAAATACATAAAAATTTTATTTTTTAAAGTATAGAATATTTTCCCACCCTCATATTTTTGTATAAAATCATCTCAGATGGTAACAGTATTTTTTTTTTTTTTTTAGGCATTCTGGTTATTACTAATATTACCAGCACTATTACTAGCACTTCTGGCCCATTTCCTCTGTTCATGAAAAGCCATCTTGATGAGCGGGGGCTTTCCCAGGACAGGGAAATATTTTGTGGAGTGAGAGCAGTCCTGTCCCACTCCTGCTCTTCTTGTTACATGTCTGTCTGGGAGAGACGCTGCCAGGGGATCTAGTGGTGTACTGCATGCAAGGCACCTCTGCACTCCCGCAGGACACTATCATGCCAAAAAACACAGCTCCGCAGTCATGTGTTCTGTGTTAGTCAATCATACTACTGAAGTTTGGGGTTTTTTTGACTGTTTAAATGATGCTGTTAATTTTTGCAGCACACTGGGTTTTGCCTCTGTCATAACATTTGTCACTGCAGTAGCACATAGTGCTATTTTAGCAGATGTATGAAGTCTGCCTTATTATTTAAAATACTTCTAATTTATGTTTTTTGTCTGTTTCTTTGGAGCAGTTTAGATTAAAATAGCTTTTCCTTCAACTGTTGCTTATACTGGTTTAGTAATTAATTAATTAATTTAAAGTTTGGCAGTTTTTAATGGCCTTTCAGAGGCCAACGGCAGAAATAGGAAGTTAATGGAGAGCATTGATAAATAGCTCTCAATATATTTTCTCTTTTTTAGAGCCCTTAAAATAATTTTGACTATTTCAGGCATTACCTGATGAGTTACAAGTAGCCATCTAAGTTAGATCCTGTGCAGAAAAGATGTTTTGAGTTAAACTCCTCTTCGGCACAATCTCTTACCTTCACTGAAGTAAGCTAGTCTTTTAGAATACAAGTAATTGGAATTTCTTGTACAGGTTTAACACTCTGCAGCTGATGCTGTGTGGTATTTCACTTTGTTGTGAGGAGGTGCAGTAATCGACAGCTGTGGCGGAAGCAGAAACAGCCCAGCATTGCACAGGAAGTAGTTATGTGGCAGGTCCTGTTTCAGTCTAGCTGTCCTGAAGACTTTTCACGGGAAATCATAAGAGGGAAGACCCTTTTCAAGGATCCTGACTGTAATCCTGTGACAGTATCTGTGTGCCAGAAACTTCATCAAAGTAGCAGGCTTTCTGGTGGTTGCTATTTTGGATTTTTTTTGGTGGTGTGATAGCAATATATCAGGGTGTGACATACACCCATATTCTGTGGCTTTGTAGAAAGAACCAAATCTGTGCATTTCTGTTTGAAGGCTGAAACTCTTATCAAGCATTAAAAGCTGTGTACCAAAAGCTCCTGTGATGAAATCAGTGGACCTGTGATTTTTGCAGCTGGTTTAACTGTCATGGAAGCGGCTTAACTCATGATATGGTTTTGTAGCACTCCTTTCTCTGCTGTCATACTTGGCTTCATTTTTTGTTTAACACCTCCGTGTAAAATAATCTGTAGTTTCTCTGGAAAATGTACTGCCAATGTACAAATTGTATCCTCTGTTTCTGGTGAAGTGCTCCAAGAGGATGGTCAGCAATTTTGAGGTGAAGTTTGCTTTCTTCCATGAAGGTACCTGTACCATTTTGGAAAGAGGGCAGAATCCTTTATAGTATGTGCTGAGTCTCTCTGCTACCTCTGTAGCATGAGGGCTGGCCTGGGCCTGTCATTTGAGGACAGATGTGAGTAAAGGATCAGCTGAACGTTTAATAGAAGTTTCTTCTTGTACCATGCTGGGGCTGGACTTGAAAGTGTTTCCAGCTGTCAGGATGGACTAACAATTAGCAGTGCAGTGCAATGGCTCTTTTTTTAGCTGGTGGAAGAATTATGTGTATAAATGGTAAGACTGGGCTCTTTGGGAAAGTTTTTTGGTTTTCTTTATAAATGCTTGCTATTGCAATTATTCAGAAAGGGTTTGTACACTATGTCGCTACTGTATATGATCAAATCTTGCAAGGGGTGAATCAGAATTGCATTAATTATTGAATTCTGAAAGATTCCAGGACCAAGAAAAGTAATACAAACTAACAAGTTACTGAACACTATCCGTAAATCAGCAACTTGGTTCTTAGAAAAATCTTCCTAAGCTCATTGAAAAAAGGCTAATTTTGTGGGAATGATTCATGTATTAGGTAATTCAATTATCTTTCATTAAGAGGACATTGGCTGCACAATCACTGGAATAAGCTCCAGCTTTAGCAAGTCTACAACAAATGACGAACTATGCTTGCTGCTGAATGCTTTTAAGAAGGTCTGCAAGAAGTTTTCAAGGAAAAGTTTTCTTGCCTGTAAATTCTCTGTTATTCCAGTAGAGGGTAGTTTATCCTCTAGCAAGCTAGGTGTGTTGAAGGAATGATTGGGAAAGGTAACTTAATGATTCCCATTTCCGCTTGTTTTAGATAGGGCAATAAAAATTAACTTCAACAGACTGACCTCATCAGATTAACAAATACTAAAACATACTGTTAGGCTACGGTATGTTCTTAGGCTGGGACTGGAAAAGGCAGCCAAATTCAACAGTAGTCCCATTTCTGTCCTGCTACCAAGGGCTTCATTTGCCCTTCAAGAATTTCTGCAGTTTTCTTGTGCTGAGAACAGTCGCCTTATCAGTGTAAGAGCTGCTTCGCTTTCATTTTTCAGCTATTGAAGTAGATACATGAAACATTTTTTATTACAAATACAAAAAATCACTCTAGTTGAAGAGTATTTGGCTTGTTAACAGTTGCTTAAAAGCCCTTTTTTCTGCCACTGTACTCACTGCTGCAGCCGCTGATATTAAGAAGAGTATGTTTGTGGCTTGCAGCAGCTGCTCTCTGCTCTGCTCACAGGTAGTGGGTGTGGACTAGAGGAATGCTCTTTCTGAGGTCTCCTCTGACATTTTATTTTAAATCAGTCATCAGGAAGCAGTTCAGAATTAAACTTCCGTGACTGTCAGTGCTGAGGTGCAGCAGAAACTTTTCTGACATGAAAGCATGAGTGAGGGTAGTGATCATTGAATATCTGAAAGGGCAGCAAAAGAGATGTGATGATCCACAGTTTTTCTTTTGCCACATTTCAGTGGAGCCCTATTAATTAAAATTTGTTTCCATTCAAAGCACTGTTTCAGCTCCTCATGTATATAGGCCTTTTTGTCTGATTTCTAAAAAGAGTAGTTTTCCAAACTGATTTTGAATAGTAAATAAGATAGCAGCTACTAATATTTATCATTTTGTTCATCTTAGTGAGAGGTATAATATGATTAGTACTAAGCTGCATATTTTAATCTTGAACTTCTGCATAATTTGCTTTTAAAAAATTAAACAAGCAACATTACTTTACGCAACCTGTGCATACCGTCAGTGTCAATCGTGTCCATGATTCCATGGCTAGCTTGATCTTGATCTTACTATCACTTGGAGCTTTCCCTGTGGTGCATGGGACTTCTCTTTTTCTTTTATTTTCTTTTTTTGTTTTGTTTTGTTTGTTTGGTAATATGTGTTTGAGTCAGATAAGCCTGTAATTCAAATCTAGCTGTGTCCCTCCATGTTACAGGCTCTACCCCGCCTTCTAGTTTTGAATTTGCTTTCATAAATGACACATTATGATTTTCTATTTATTATTTTCTATTTACTGGGAAAAAAACGCCTGACTATATCAAGGATGAAAATTCTTTATTTTGGAGCAGTACAGATATAACTGTACAGTTACCTTGATACTATTTTTTACACCAATATTCTACATGATCAAAGAAATATAGAAAAACTTTTGCATGGCTCGGTAGAAGACATATGTTGTGCTCTCTACCAATTCTGCAAGAAGCCTAGGCAATTAATCTCTTAGAGCAGGCACTTTGGTAAGCTATTTTACTAACATGGGATGATTCCAGACCTGAATACCAATCCAAGATCAGTGTTGTCTAAACACCAGACAGACAAAAGAAGGAGGAGGACCCAGGACAGCTTTTCCAAAGTCATACAAGGGGTTAGTGCCAGCTTTGCTTCTTGCCTGTCCCTTGCAATCTCATTGACTCTGTTGCCTTTCAAAGTAGAAATAACTTTGGAGGAGACAGAGCCATTTATAGTTAATTTAAAGTATTTAGTTTAAACTTTATGTTGTTTCACTGGTAAGCAGTTTGCAAAGGGCTAATGCCTAGTTAATTGAGACTGTAGGCTTGTCACAGATGAGGAATGTCTGTGTTAGCAATTAATATATTTTAAATAGTCATAAGTAAACTTTGAACCACTGCACTCTATAACAACAGTTCACCATTTATTAAAGGTATGTATTAGCTTAGTGATATTTCTGAGAAGTTTGTAAGTGAATATTCATATGTACATCTTAAATTTATATATCTTATTCATTATTCTGGCATCTGGCTTTAGCAGAGTTACAGATGAACAAAAATGAACTTTGTTCTCTTTAGAAATGTAGATAGATAATAGTTTTAAATAATATACATATTGAATTCCTGATGCTGTTTTCTTCACCAGCTGGAAAGCCTCTCACTGTTGGAAAGGCATTCAGTATGTTTGACATTAAGGGTGGGGGAATGTTTGTATAGTTATAAATGTTAGAGTTGAAAATACGCCTTTTGATTGCAGCAGCCTGAACTTCCACATGTCAACAGGAATTTTAACTTCACAAGATAAACCTTGGTTTATGTACCTTGGCAACTTGCTCTTTTCTCTATAATTTCAGTATGTATATTGCCAAACTGTAGCTGAATTTTTTACATGTGTGCACAAGAGACACTTATCTAATGCCAGTATTCCTGACTGAAGGTACAGTTGCTACAGCTACCGTGTGCAGCTGTAACAGTTTTGGTACTGTGATGAAAGCTGGAATCCCACTGCCCATGAGTAATCACCTGTGATCATACAGGCTTGTGATATCTTGTGCAGTGCTGCTGAACCTCCTATTAATTTTAGAAAACCTGTTGGCTGCTGAGGTCTGAACATTTTTAAGGAACTATACGTGATTCTTTCCTAGTTATGTAGCACGAAATCTTCAGTGCTTTACAGGGCCTTCACAGTGCTTCACAGGTGGAGTTTTTTTATTGTGGTGGTATCTTTTTTTTTTTCAGCGGGAAGAATTATTTAAGAACTTGATTATGGATTCAGGAAGTGGAGTGACTACAGTCTCCCACTTCAGCCTGCAACCATGTCATGTGAAGGATTGCACTTTAGAATAATTTGTTTTAGTATGGTAAATGAAGTGTCTGTGTGCTTCCCATCCTTTCATAGATAAACTGACTTTCACATGCATGATATGTGTTGTCTAATCCTTGGAATGATCTCAGAAAAATGGTAACTCAGGATATCTTAAATTGTTTGCCAAGTATTTCTATCATATAAGAGACCCTTTGAGACATGCTGATAAGAAAGAAATAGGAAAACAGTACGGAGGAACAGTGTTTCTTGTTGGATGATAAGGGCCTATGGTTTAATAGGCCTCAAAGGTTTTAATAAACCTTAAAGGTTTATTCCATTTCATTTGTAATTTCTCCCTGCATGTATATCTGTGACGTACTTACTGCAGTAATGCTTCAACCGTGCCCACCTGAGCAGGTGCAAATATAGCAGTGCTGTGGGACACCCTCTCTGACATCGCAGATCTCAAAGGAATTTGTGTGATGTATCACTCAGTTCATGGACATGTATGCCGTGTGGAAAGCATTCCTGCATAATGTCCTGATGCATACTAATTAGACAAGAGAGATACTCATGTGATGTAAATTAAGTACTCTTTTGGAAATACACTGATTCATATCACAAGTCAGAATCTAACCCAGTATGCTCAGTATGTCAGAAATTACAATCTGTTTTACAAATAATCTAAACTAATTTTTGATATGTTCAGGAAGAGAGATACAGGTCAAATATTTTAATTTAGTGATTAATGGTTAATCATGTTAATTTTATTAGTGTGATGAGAGAAGGGATATTATCTGTAAGGGCTGTGGAAAGATGGTAGCTTTCGAGACCTGGTGTGGCATACAAATTGTAGGAGGTTTGGTGATAAGACTGGAAATGCTGGAAGAGAGAAACACAATGGGAGCATGTGGAGAAGCAGAGTTGAGGAAGACTTGTTTTGTAGGTGCACTTCTTTTTCCCTGAACTTCATTTGTATATCCCAAAATTTTTCTTCACTCCCTTTCCTCATAACTTGCTGTTGAGTTACAGTAAATGCTCTCAGTCTGGGCTGCTCACTCTATTGTCTTGTGTGCACTCAGTTGTGCTGACCCCAAGTGATCGAGGTATTTCCCCTTCTGGCAGTGAAACTTTGCTTCATGATCTCTTCTCTAAGTTGCTGCACACTGCACTCACAAAGGAAAACACAGGAAGTTGCTGCAGCTTCAGGCATTGCTGTACTTAGGGGCTCGGTGTTTGTGATTTCACATCATTAAGGTTAGATTCTTAAGAAGCCTCTAGGAAAAGGTGAGTTACATGGCAAATTCCAGCAAGCTGAATGGAGAGCTTCTTGGGAGTGATCTTGAAAAGGGGGAGTGCCTTAAGCCGTGTCATTGCCTGGGACCAGTCTTCCTCAATGCAGGATCCCTTTTCTGAAATTATCCATATAGCCTTTTTTGTTCAAAAGCCCTTACTGTTCTGTTCCTTGCCTGACACTCCCAATGCATGCTATGCACTACCTCAGCAGTAAAAAGGCAACAGCCTTGCACTCAGTTCCTTCCTCTGCCTGAGGGAACTCTAATCAACGTCTCCTATCTTCCAGGAAAGTATCCTGGCTATAAAATACTGAGGTGGGATGGTTGCAGTGTCTCCTCTTGAAGGTGTTTTGCTGTGCGTGGAATAATTAAATATTAATTGGGAGTGCGAAAGAAGATCAGTTTACAGATTAGCTCCCACATCTGGGAGTAGAGAGCCATGGGTTTTAAGCTCTAGCTCCAGGGAATGCTTGTCATTAGTCTTGCAGTCTGTCTTCAGCCTGGTTTTCTGAGGATGTCCTTGATTAGAGTGCCACAGCTAAGGGAAGCAGCAGAACGTGGAACCATCCACAGATATGAACAGAAGTGAAACTGATTAAAATTAAAATAGTCCTAGAGATGTCAGCTGTCTTGTGCAATAACAGCTGAGTGTGCTGATATACCGGGTTAACTAACAGGCTTAAGCGATGGTGCTGAGTATCTAATTTTGAAACTTAAGCACCAAATTAAGCATTTGAATCCTAGCTCTAGTAGACTTAGACAGATCTAACCATAAATGTCAATGCATGCTGAAAATGCAAGGTGTTTTTACAGTGACGTGCAACCTCTTGTGCTGCTCTCACTGCTTTGATCCTCTTTGTGCTGTATGTATCTCTAAAACCTCCTCCTTTTGTCTTTTGTTTTTACAGCTTTCCATTTCCATGTATGTTTCCATTTATTCTAGCAATAATCCCTTAGTTTCTTTTTGCTAGATTGCATGTCTAAAATTGCTTCTTTAAATACATTTTGTGCTGTATCAAAGCTGATGGTTTTACCAGTAGTTTCTGCAGGTTGTTTTTACCTTTCATCACTTCCTAATTGGAGTGCTTTTGATACCATATTAACCAACTTGATTTATGTGTGGCAATGATATTATCGATGTTCTTTCTGCTCACTTTTTGTTTCTTACAGGAACTAATCAATTTATTTTATTGGAATTACTATCCTAGTTTTTGATAATTATTTTACTGGATAGTCATTTTGAGAGATTAATGGCTCATGCAGTATTTTGTAAAAACATATAACGATAAAAATAGTAGAAATTGTCGTACTAGTAACAATTTTATCAGTGATTTGAGCTCTTCCAGTGTTTGGAGACTATGCAGATTGTGGGACATTGTTCTATTTCCTTAATAATATGTAGAACCATCAAGAAAACAAGGCTGAATTTTTTTCCCAGTTTCATTGCTGGTTCAGAAGGAACTGGGATGATAATTGTATTTTCAAGATGTGAACTGATATGCTTCTAGTTGGGAAGTACTAAGAGTAGAGCAGTGCCTTCAGTCTTAAAAGTTGTGGTGGATATTTAAGTTAGCACTTTACTGCAAACTAAATTGTTTTAGCAGAACCCAGAAACAGTCAAGAAAGCTAAAGTGGTTGTGGTAGTCTGCTTTCTCTGTCACAAGGCTTTGCTAATGCATAGTGTGCTCTTAAGACACACAGGAGTTAAGAAAGTCCCACATATCAGAATATTACAGAAATTTCTGTAATAAGAAAAGCGACTTCTGTAAACTCTACTGTCTTGAAATTGTTAATACAAAACAGGGTGTTCTAGACATCAATTTTTGGAGCAGTTTCTATTCAGGAAATTTAAATGCCAGAGAAAGCTGTAGTGAACATTTTGAAAAATTGAGTATTTTGAAAAAGTGTGTCTGTTCTTGCAGGACCTTACTGGAAGTCCTAAGCATTGTGTTTTGTCTTGGAATAAGAAAAGAATGTGTTAGAGCAATACCTAAGATTTTACAAACTAAAAAAAACCTGGTATCAAGTGTGTTTTAATAGTAACCAGAAACCTGTTTTAGATGTCTGAAATATCTGACAGCGTGGCAGATTAATGGGTATTTCAGTGATACAGAGAACCTGCAGTGTCCATTTTAGTAGACCAGCATGAACTTTAAAAAATACTATCTGTTTTATCTGAAGGACACACAGATATCAGTATCATTCCATTTTAATGAAAATGGATCACCCTGGCATCTTGAGAGTGCCAGTAGAGGTAGTTTTGACTATATGCTTGCCCACAAATTGAAAAGCACAATGCATTTTCATTCAGCCCCAACATAAAATATCCATGTCTTTTATCTGTGCAGAGACATAGTAAGAAGAGCTTATTCTTTTAATACTTTTATTAAATATTTGCACTGTTAATTTAATTTTTTTTTTTGTGCCCTGCATTAAGCCAACAACAGTAAGTGCAATGTATGGTTTTCATTCAGACTGATGAACTCAATTACTGTACTCAAAGTGTTTAGCATTGCAATAATTTCTGGTATCGTAATTCAAATCTGAATTAACTGTTTTTACTCTAGTGTTTTATTCTCTAGCTCCTAAATATTTTAATATTAATGATAAAACCTGATTCTCTGTGGACTTACCACTAAAGCAGTTAAGGTGCTGGTCTTAGTGGGAAATGTATGCAGATATGCTTGGAATTGCCCAATTAGAAATTTCTTTCTAATTTTTCTGTAACAGGGAAGTAGTGAAAAGAGCTTTTGATAGCCAGCCGAGAAAGTTGCATCATAAAGGTTTTAAAATGACAATTTAAATTCCATTAATTGTGACCTATTTCTATGAAACTGTAATGATGTACCTAAGTCAAAACAGATTGAAATCATGCTGTGCTGTTCCTAGCTTGTGTTTTCAGAATATTTATGTTATCAGAATATTTGCTAACCGGTTGACCTGAAGGTATGTTGAAAATGTTGTCAACCATGGTCACAATGAGGTGCACAAATAGACTAAAAGTTCCATTTTTTTTTGTCAGCTATTTTTCAGTCACATCTTTTGTTCTTTTTTGATCTTAAGACTCCGTGTGTGCTTGATCTTAAGACTCTGTGTGTGTTTTTCGCTTCATTCCTCACTAGCTTTTTTTTCAAGTAGACTCATTTGATTTTAATTTCCTGATTTGTTCAGTCTCTCAGAGAGACACGAACAGTGTGCAAACCTGATTAAAAGTAGTATTGGATAACAAATAGCACATATAATACTGTGTGACAGCTACAAGTTTTCATTCAGAGTTTTTGTTTCATTTTAGACACTAACTCTTTTTCAACCCTTTTTCTTGTGTTGTGTGCATATTTATGTGCATGGAACTGTCAGTTTGGGTTGTTCCTGGAAATGGTGCAGTTTGTATATGGAACACAGAGGTTAAAACTAAACTGAATCATGTCTCCTGTCTTCAGATCACCTGCCTTAAAGCCATTTCTGAGCTCCTGTGGGGCATATGGTTTTCAGGAAGATTGCAGAGGGGCATAAAAGAAGAACTATATCCTAAATTTACATTTGATTTCCTCCATGCACTTTAATTTGGCCTCCAGAAGTTTGTTTAGCAGAATCCTTAGAGTCAACAGAACTCTTGAGCGCTAATGAGATACAAAAAGATAAATACACATCATAATAAATTCATGTTACTATCCACTCAGAACAAATTTTAAGGAGGCAAATGAGAATTAAATATTTATAAATAAAACAAACTGAATTGCAAAACAATTTTCAGTCTTTAAGAGGAAGGGGAAGGCTTCTGAAAGCTAAAATTGCTGTTACAGTAACTGGAAGGCTCAAATATTGCACAAGAGACTTAGCCTGACAGCAGATGGACAGTTTAGGGAAATGAACCACTGAGCAGCTCTATTTCCAGTAGAAGCAATAGACTCAGATTACTTGTGGAGATTATAACCTCAGGAATGGAGGGATACTAAGATGTTTCATTTTTTTCTAGTTTTAAGCTTTAATGATCTGTATCTAAAAAGCACTCTGAAACATGCTACTGACAATTTTTTAAAAAACCATAGTAGGACTGGTCTTCTCAGTAGGGATACACACTCTTACATTATCTCTCTGCTTTTAAAATTGCTCTTGCTATATAATCTTCATATTGTTCCTGAGTGTTTGCCATAGTGGCTGTATGCTGCCTTTTGGCTAAAAATAACTTGCAGTTTAAGAAGAATTAGCAAAGAATTTGCTTGATGTCGTGCTGAAATCTTCATTCCTCTGTTAAGTCTTTCAGCTTTAGATGATTGAAAGGCAGATCTTTGTCTTCATAGAGATTGGATCTCAAATAAATGACCAGTATGGAGATTTTCACCCAAATAATGACTCTATGCAGGTCTTTACCGATCTATATTTGTTGATCTATGCTGTAGAGGTTGATACATATTATACTTTGCATGATATTTACTCAAGATAAGACACTGAAGAAATGCCTGAGAGGAAATTCGTTGCTTGTTTTCAGTACAGACTTTCAGTGATGCAATGAAAGAAAGAAACGTTTTGAAACATCTCCTCTGTTAGGTAGCCTCTGTTTTGCTTTCCAAGAATGTTTCCCTGGAAAGTCCAGCATTTCCCTCTTTCTCTCTTGAGTCAGAGGACTACCCCTGTCTCCAGTTCTTTGGTAGTTATGAGGTTCTCCCACGAGTTTCTCTGTTCTTTTACTTCTGAGTAACACCATGCCTTTTCTCCTGCTCTTTTTCATTTTCGTTTTCTTTTTTTTACACTTCTCACTGACTACTGTGAACGCTGACTTTTGGGTTTGCCTCATGTCTCTTGTATGCCTGATGATGTGTATCTGCTGTAAACCAGGAATAATGCCTAGTGTCTTTGTTTGTGTTATCCATTTCCAAGTTTGAAAATACAGGTGTGCTCCTGTTGCAATAGTACTTCATAATGTACATATTTCCCCTGTATATATTGCTTTTAGTATCTTTTGCTTGAAAACCAGAACTGATGTTGGTTTTACACAGTTAATCCTTCCTGAATGAAAGGTGAAAAGAAAAAGAATTTATAAGACTTTTTTTGTGTTATAGATTTCTGGCATTTCTGGTATGTTTCTGGCATTAAAATAAGGAGACACATACTCCCAGCAGAACGGGAGGACGTACAGTTCTAAACATCCAGTAATCATATTTCTTGGTTGAAGTATTTATTTTTAAATCCAATATAGTTAGAAAATTAGGTATGCCACTTGTCCAATCAGGAATGGGCGACATCCTGGAATAGAAGTGAAAGTGACCAAAATGACTGAGGTTGGGGTTGTTGTTCTAATTGCATAATAGTGACTGTGTGTCAGCAGGAGGGACAAAAAGAAGAAGAGGGAGATCAGAGGCTTGTGGGAGGGTGCCGCTGTGTGAGTGTGCTGGCAGTTTCAAGGATTGCATTGTTTTGAGCGTTGGGACTAATTCAAGCGGTAAAGAGCACTGCTGCCTAAAACTGCACCACTGAGACCCAGGAATAAAAATAGGTTTCAGGTACATGTTTTAAGAGAGATTAGCAATATCTTATTTGCTGGCAGATTGAGACTTTGTGGTCTGGAGGATAGACAGTGAGGATAGAGGGCGAGGGCTGAAGCCTACCAGTTCAGGGTGTGAAGAACCTGAGGCACCGTGGTCTTGTGATCATCACTCTGTATGCTCTAGGACACAGAAAAAAAATTGTTCTTCATGTTTCTAAACTGGCTGATGGGAATAAGTTTCAAAATATGGCTTGCACCAAGCCACACTGATCATTTATAGAAAATCTGGAAGGTCTGATGCTGTCTTCTCAAGCCTTATAAGCAGCCTGGGAAGTCTTAACAAAATCATAAGAGACACAGAAATAATGGAAATTGAAAGTCCTGACATAAAGTTTTATTCTATGTATAGTTATGTATCTTCAGACTTAAAAAAAGCAAATCTACTCTTTAACTTGAAATATTAAATCTCAAAAGATCTAACACAGAAATTGAAAAATATATGTATCAGATTATTTTCAATACTTTCTGATGTATAATATTTTTGTTTGTTTTAAAGGTATGGAGTTATTTCCTAAAAATATTTTCTGAGGACTGTCTCATTGTGCTTAGAAACCTTGCAGCATCAGCTTTCAGGGTTCTTAAATATATGAACTAAGAATAATGCAAATAATTAAAGTTCTAGCAAAACAACCTCATGGAACAACTCAGCATGGATTTAGAAATTCCATGCAGTGTTCATTAAGTGCTTTTTGTCTGCAGCTCTCAAGTTCCCTAACTATCAATTCTGCAGAAGCAATCTAAAGTCTTTTAAAAAGACTTTCTAAGGTGGAACTCAGTGGCTTGAGGAAGCTTATGCCTTCAGTTTTCTGAGATTTTAAAGATGGAACTAGCTGGCTACACTAATGCAAAATAGGCAAGGAGAGAAGCATCTTACATTTAGAGGCTTGCTTTGTTGTTTGTGTCTTCATTGAAAAGAAGCTTTATGCAAACAATTGAATGATATGTGAGAAAAACTTGCTCTGCAAGCACCATGAGAAAAATATAATAACCATGGCATATGTACTGTAGGGAAATTTGAGACATTTAAGGAGATTTTGTATGATTTCTGTAGTCTTATAGTGTTATTTAGGTTTCTCCTGTAAGGGGAAGTCTGGAATTTCCTCCTCTTCTAAGACGCAGTTGTGTCATCATTTTAGATTAAACTGAGGCTGCTGTTCCGTATTTATAGACTTATTTTTTCCTGTAAGTGTTTGCTGCCTCATATTGGGTTTTATGTTTCTGAAACGTTGTTGCCCGGAGTGCTTTCACCTGAACTCGAACGTTAATTTTTGCTGTAATGTGTATCTTGATCTCACTGAATGTGAGCATACAAAGGCCTGTAGGAATGTGCGGCTGAGGAAGGATGGGGTTGTTCCTCTCAGCAGCAGTCTGAGTTCAGGAGTATTTCAGAGACCACCCCTGAGAACATGTTGACTTGTCCTCGCAGAGTGGCGGTCTGTCTCATCTGGCCGCAGAAGCAATCTCCTTAACTTGCTGAAACAATATTCTTTATCTGAAGTGGTAAAAGCAAGTGTGTTCAGTCCTGCTCCAAAGCCAGTGTTTCAGCATACTGTATTACATAAGAGAAGACTTGTGGTGGGATATGAGCACATGCTTTTAAGAAAACAGCATTAATTTAAAAATCAATTTCCATCACATTTTCTAAATTTGCTGTTATTTTATGAGTGAAGTAAGAATCTGCTTTCACTGTCCTATCTACAGATGGATATAACTTGTTGCTCACAACTTTATTCTATAACCCTACTGATTTCAGTTAGTTGCCACAATGAACTCAATTGAATAAACTGAAAGCAGCATATTTGTGGAAATATATTAAATTAATTTTATTGTTTATACTATGTAATTTGATTTATCTTTTAAAAAAAATAATGTTGCATTAAAAAAATTATATTACTGTGATTTGGGTTTCCTTCTAATGAAAATGTGGAGCATGGGTTTGATCCTGGAAACTGCTGCCTATGTGAATAACACTATGAGATTAACAGCTAGAAAATTGGTGTAAAAATTTCTAGTGAGCCCATCATTTACATCTTTAAATTATTAATGTTGAATCTAGTGCTTTCAACATTACTGTCCTTGGGTTAAATCAGGTTCAGATTAATTTCAGTTCAGAAATCTGTTTCCTGTTTTTCCTTTCATCTCCTTGTGTTTCTTGTTGTGTGTCCTCTGAATGCTGGTTTAAATTCATAGGTGGGTGATTTTACTTCTAACTTTTCTCTAGCAACTTTCAGAAGTCTCCAAGGTACGTGAGGAAAATAGGAGGAAAAGTTGTGAGTTTGTTTACTGCAGTGTGTTTTTCCAGGAAGAGTGTGAACATTAATTCTTTTTTTCAATGGAGAAAATACTTTCTTAGTTATTGTAGGAAGGTGATAGTGCCTTCATCACTGTAAATAAAACAGCATTTATGGTATTTTCTTACAGTAAACCCCAGAGTTTTTATACTGTAAGAATTATAAATATATTACTCATTAATCATAACCTGCAACTGAGCTTCAGCTTTAGGTTTCAAACCTGTTCCAAGGAACAGAAAAGGAAAATACTAGGGAATTTTTTGTATGGACATGTCTTCTGGCTGGATTTTTTTTTTAATGTGTGTGCTTTGGCTCTTGTTTGAAGTGCTCATTCTGGAGGAACAAAATAAAGGAAAAAAGAGGCTTACAGAAGCATGCTTTTGACCTGAAGACAGCTACTACAGAGCTTCCAATTTTCATGGTATTAAAGAACAAAGAGACTTCACTGAAGCGCTGGGTCATAAAATGAAATAGTGGAAAATGTGTCTATGAGGTTAAAATAATTGTAGTGATACAATGCTGTGAGGACTATGCCAAAGCACAAAGGGACAATTTGTTCTTCATGTTTGTTTCCAGTGTTCTCTGTTGTTAAACACAACTCAACAAAACATTATATCAAAATCAAAAGAGAACTTTCTTAATGTCAGTCCTTCATGTGATAATGCTCGTTCAAACCTTTTTTGTCCAAACCATTTGCAAACTTACACTGGCCCTGCGAAAATCACCTTTGGCATCTTCCCTACAGCAACTGAATTCTGTTCATCTTGTTCTATATCAACTGCTGCAAATTCTTTGCACCAATTTGCCATTGCCATTAGGCTGAATTCAGGCATGTGATGTGGCTTTGATTCAAATGGAACTAGAATGTATGTGACTGTTCTGTGGAAGAAAGATGGGATTTTCTTAGCTGTTTCTTTGATATCAGAAAATCTGTCTGCTTTCTTCAGTGCCTTTAAGAAGGCAAGTTCATTAAATGCCAGAGCGTATTATGGTTTGTGCCTTTCATTTGTATGTGTGGTCACTGTAAACTGAGATACTCCAGCAACTAACATTTTCATCTCAAGATGCAAAAACATATACAGTTAAGGTGATGTTTTCTGTCTGTACACCTATGAAGCTAAAACTTCATTTTCAAAAATCTTAGCTTTTGAAACTTCTATTTATCTGTGATCTGTTAGCAACCACTGTCTGTGTTATCTTTCTATTTCTAACGACAGGTAGAAATACCTATACAAAAAGTTGTTTAAAAGCCTGTTTTTACTGAAGTCAACAGCAGCTACAGCTGCTAACTGCAGTGGTACTAAGAATTCAACATCAGTAGCCTCTTGAAGAAGAATTCCCACTTAGAACAAAACAATCTGAAAGCTCTTCTTCAGGATGAATTTTACTGAGGATTGGCATCAGGCCTTATGTGTAACATAAAGATAACAGTTTGATCTGGCTCTGGGCCTCAACATTCCAGAGATATATTTCATCGTCTTTAAGTTGTAAGGCCACAGTCCTGATATGTACTTTTCTTGTTTATAAACCATTCTAACATACGATAAATATGAAAAATGCTGCATAGAATAAACTATTTTTGTTGTTTTAGCTATAAACTATTGACATTCAGCTCTAGCTTCAGTTGTATGGATCATTTCTGTGGTTGCCTTTGATGGGCTCACTTATGATTGGGGTATTGCTCATTGATTTTCTATATTGGGAAAATGCCATTTGTTGCTGCTTATATTCCTAGCAAGCTCAGAGGTACGAAAGTGTACAAATCATTGCACATATTTGTATCTACAAGGGCTGAATTTTTGTTTTTAAAGTGGTATTTTGGAACAAAGTGGCATTATTTGATAATTGTTTCACTTGACATCTGTGTTGATTTAATTTTTGCTCCTTTATTGGCTTAGACTCCAGTTGAGTGTTCCCATACTAAAAAAGTTGAAGTCAGCTAATATGAATGTATTTTGGTGGTGTAACTTATTTGGACAACTGCTTTTTGTTAGCATTGTTTCATTGGTGTTTCATTTTGGACAACTCCAATGGAAAGTAGATTGACAAACAATTGTAGATTGACAAATATTGTACAATCATCAGGTGGACAAACTTGGCACTTGACTCAAGTTTTCTGTTTGTTCCATTTTCCTTTTTTAGCCAATGTTTCTTGTGAAAAAAACGGATGATATCTACATTTGATTCAACAAACACAGTGGGTGTTTGCATCCTTTAAGTCACTTGAGTTGCTTATTTTCTTGTAGTTAGCACATAAGACTTCTACTAGGTTGAAGCACTAAAAATACATCTGGCTTTTCCTTCCATCCCTTCTCCATCTTCTGTTATACACTGAAGCGTTAGACCATGTAATTTTATAATTCTACATTTTAGGAATTGCACTATAGCCTTGCATCTTCCCTCTGGACCCCTCACCTCAGCACAAAGTTTTTGCATGAATCTTCCTGCATATTTAGTTGAAGATACCATTCACTGAGGGAATTGTGATCATGGAAATAGACAATAACATACAGAAACTCTAGACTAATTAATTTATGGTTTAGGATTCTTTTTTCATCCGTAGAAGTTGGAAAGAATAAAATAACACCAGAAGGTTTTTTGGTTTTGTTTTTTAATTAATGAACAGCAGAAAGAGTAGAGTAAGAAATTTTTATGTCTGTACAAATCTATATTATGATGTAAGAAGAAAATTCCCTGCTGCTTAGAGAATACCTAAGACCTATAGACTGTTAAAGAGCTGTGGATATTTTATACTAAAGGGGGAATGCTTTTAAATATTGGCAGCTAATTTACCCCAAATAGCAGAATCTCACACAAGAAATGAATTAAAAATCTCGCTTACAACATGAAAATATGTAGTCATCTTGGAGTGGGTAGATTTCCTGTGGTTTTTTAGACACTAAATGCAATTAAAAAAGCTCTTATATTTTCTGTTTATGAAATAAAAGCTCATGCAGTTGTATTTCTATGAGCAAGATTTATGGTTAAATGCAATAAAAAGTGCAGACCAAACTGAGTCACAGTATTCCCTATAGTGAACCTTACTGCCATTGGTGGGCAGTGCTTCTGTCGTCAGTGGGAATATTGAGTCTCTGGAATTGTTGTACAGATGGGCTTTGCAGATAGGTTGGAGTTTGTTCAGAGGCAGCATGTCAACATTAACTTCTGGCAAAAGTAAACTGCCCCATGTTGAGGGTTATGTTAAAGTGCAGTAAAAACTTATTCAGTGCAGCTTGGTGTTGTGCTCAGCTGTCCACGTCAGGAGTTCTGTGTGTACGTGTCACCAGTGGTGTCAGAGTCCCTTCAGCAGCGGTGTGTCTGCACAGAGGCTTTACGTGCATGGCACAGCGTTCATTCCAACAGCCTAAAAACTGGAACAGGTTCCTACGTGGTCTTTTCCCCTTTTTCCTAGGTGAGCTCAGACCTCCTTACTTGTGTAATGGATCAAAGTGATCTATTTTTGCATTAAAATATTTTAAATGGTGTGGGTAGCCCCTGACTGTCAATATTAATCAATCACCCACAAGAATCCATACAATCTGTGTAAAGAAAAGCAAACTAAACAATCTGGTATAATGTATTATAATTTTCATCTAGTTATGGAGTGGATCTGTTTAAATCCTTTAGGCTACCAATATTGTGACTTATGGATTAACAATATTTACTATTTTCTTTTCAAGAAGGCACTGGAACGTCACTTGTAATCCAGGGTTGAGTCTTGTTAAAACAGAAGTCCATGGTTTGCATTAATGTTTGTGGATCAGCATTGGGCCCTGATCCACCAGAATTTGGTTGCCATTGCTCTGGGCATATGTAAAGTGGTGTAAACATTGGAAGGCCACACAGACCTTCAGGATCTGAGTTGACTGATGTTGCTTATGCCTCAGTCTGTCCACTTTATAGGCAACCCAGTCATATAAAGTTTGAAGGAGGTTTGGAACTAGAAATGAGATGTTCTCCTAGAGAGGAGCTCTGCTCTTAAATAGCTACCCATCTTTTTGAATATGATAGTAGTCTGGGCAGTTTAATATTTTTCAGCCTTTGCTACACCAAATAACAAAAAATACCTGAGGAAAGTAACATGAAGGGGTGAAACAAGTCATATGTATTAAAACATGTAATAATTATATGTATTTGAATTCGAGCAATATAAACACTTGCACAATCCTGAACAAGTAAATATTGTTCCTGCTAACTTTTATAGCATATTTGCTGTTTATTCATTAAGGTCAGGAATTTACCTTGAAACAAAAGTTGAGGTGGAAAGGGAAGTTAATTGGCAGTAGCTGTACTGGTCATCAGTGAAAGTGTAAATGGATTTTCTAATGCATGCTATTATCTTGAATATATGGTATGCTGTAGTAGCACACTGTGTGCCATGTGCCTCACCCTTTCATGTTACTCCCCCTCATTTTTAATGACTCGCTCTGTTTATTAAGCATGGAAACTCTTCCAACAGTGAGACTGGCACATTCTTTACACAGCTGAATTGACACGTCTGAAGCTGCCTCTGGCTACTGCTTGTAGACTGCCTTGTCTTTCTTTCATGGAGAATATGTTTTGCCTAATTTTAGTCATGCAAACCCTGCAGTGTGATGTTGTCATAAGTCCTTGCGCAGTAGAAGGCAGCAGTCTGCCTCCTTGGCCATATATGGCTTTTATGTTGTTGCCATATGCCTGCTCTGACATTACCTGACTATCATATGCATTTCATTTTGTGTGAACTAAGCATATTAGAGGGTAAGGAAAAAGTTTTCTGCAAGAGAAAAAACTATCTACTTGGATTGTATGTAATAATAGTAATGAAAAATAACATTAAATTAAGAAAAAATAACAATAACTTTGTTTGATGTTTCTCCCACTGTAAAGAAAAGAATACCACCATAATTTAAAAATATTATAGCTGAGATGCTGGTAGTCAGGGACAGGGGTGTCCAGGAGCTGCTGTGTGCTAGAAAGCAACAGTAGGATGTCTTCCTGGCCTTAGAACTGGGCCTTTGCTGCTGCATGACCAGAGCAGCCACCACTGTGCCCTGGTCCAGGCCAGCTGTCCCTGTCCCAGGAAATTCCTGGCCAGAATTTGGGAGTGGACACTGTCTCTCATCCAATTCTAGGTTGTGCCATCTCTGTTTTGCAGACATAGGCTCTTCAGTAGTAGGGACCTGATGAGTTCTTTGCCGGGTGGCCTCACGGTGAGAAAATGGTCCTGGCCATGGAAACCTTTTACTTTGCCTATCTGTATATGCATATATGCATATATAAACAAACAGAAAGGACACATATATGTAGCAAAAAAATTAGTTCTATAAAGAGGAGATTTGCAAAGCATATGCAATAGCAATTTATTTTGAATATCAGCAGATTCTGAAAGTGTAGCTCCTATTAGTGTCCCTGAAATTTGTGCCTGAAATTTTTAGTCACTCAGGCACACACTTTGAAATACAAGTTAGTTTACTAAATGCATTTCTAGAGCCTCAAACTACAGCCACTCTTTGAGTCACTTTTTGGACTTAGTTCCCCTTTTCCCAGCTGTTTATAGCATACTAACACAGCTTTAAAACTTTAAATTGTGCCTTTTCTGAAGCTTATTCCAGCACACCTTTGCTTTCACGCAGATATGCTCCCTTAAAAGAAAGCATAATTTAGTGTGTTTTCACCTTTAAATAGGTTAGTTAACATTACAGAGGCCTGGAATTTATCTTCTTTACCTAAACTTGACCTCTGCCAGTTGCATATTCATGTCTCTGCCTTAGTGAAGCTGTTTTTTTATTATATGCATAGATTTTATAGTTGTGTCCAGAGCCTCCTTCATTTAGTTTACCATTCATTCCTGTCGTTCTGAAATTCAACTTTGGTAGTGGATTTTGACAACCTCTTATAAACTGTTTTTCACTGTTCATTTCCATTTCCTCACAGTTTCTCCCTTGGCCATCTCTATTGCTGATGTACAGTGCCCATCACTCTGTCGTCTCTCACAGATGCAGGGAAAGGACCAGAGTAAGATCAGTTTTGTTGGTGGTGTAGTTCAGCAAATTGCAGTCAACTCTGTCCATTATCAGATAGCTGAGGAAGTACAAGAAATTGCTTCTTAAAAAAAAAAGTAATCTGCCTCTTAAGGCTTACTCCTTAGCCTTAATTGGTTTACAGTTCCATCCAAGTTTTGTTAGCACTCTGTAGTTCTTCAACTTCTTTGTTTAATTGCTTCATAATGTAGAGAAAGAAAAGGCAGAATGTGAGTACTTGGTGTTATGTTTATGCTTTATGCAGATTAATTTTTTGTTGGAAGTGAAGTATTTCTTTCTTATGTTTAAATTTGTAAAGTTTTCATATCAATTAATGACCTTGTCCTTGTGTTATGAATGAGGGATAAGGACAAGCTTTATTTGCTTCCTCCATACTTCATCACAGGCCACATTTGTCATTGTTGGCCTGCTCCTTTCAGAAGCTGAGTAATTTTTTTTATCCTTTTTGATTATTGTATGTGATGTGTCCAGCCCTTTGATAATTTGCATTGCTTTTCTCTGAACCTTGCCTAGTTCTGCAGTATCCTTTTTGAGACTGGGTAATCAGAAGCACGTACAACATTCCAGATGAGACTCCACCACTGATTTATATCATGGCATTACAATACTTTCTGCATTATTCACCATCCTCTGTCTTATCCTTCAAAACATCATGTCTGCTTTTTTTACCACAGCTCAGCATTGAGCTGAGGTCTTTAATGAGTTTTCTACAGTGATACCAGACTATTTTCAAAAGTTTGTGCAGTTAATTTAGGATGATGAAAGTGCACTCTTCCTTTTTTCTTCTGTCCAATGTGGGTTTTTTGTATGTACTAACATCAAGTTTCATTTGACACTTAGGTTTCTCTTGTAAACTTCCCACAGTCCTGTCTGGACTTGACCACCCTAAATAACTTTGAAGCACCTGCAGTTTTCCTTGCTTACTACCCAGCCTTTGTTCCAGTTTTGTTACAGTTATACTTGTAAAGAAACAAGCATCTTGATTTTATACTGGTCAGCTTACTTTTTCAATAAAGAAAACTGAGCATTCTCTACTTCCCCTTTATTTTTTCAGCCAATTTTCATTATGACAATACTTCACAGCTCACATATTTCACAGACTGTTCCTCTCCCGACATTTTGAAAGGGACTTTGTTGGAATCTCATTTTTAAAAATGTTTTATTAAAGTACACCCCAGCTCGTGTTCTGTGCTTGTTGATTTGCAACACATGAACTCCTGGCTTCTCAGACTAAACCTACTTTAATTGTCATCCCTCTGTCATACTTTTCAAAGGTGAAAAGAAAAGAGGTCTTGAATTCTTGCAGTTTAATAGCAGGGTAAGAGACATTCATAGGAGACAGGGCTAAGCAAGGTTCATAATGCATAATTCACGTGGTTTAACCTATTTTTAAAGGTCTCTGATGATGCCTGTCAAGCCACTGGCTTGGATCTTAATCTGTCCTTACTTTTTCAAAATATTTCTGAACATTTGCAGACTTTCCTGTTCCTTACTTAATCACTGCTCCCTAACTTAATGGCTTCCCTGCCTGTCCATCCAAGACACAGAGGACAGATTATTGACTCATTTTTTGTGTTATCACAATATCTGTAATTTGTTTTTAGATCTTACCTTAACTCTTTTCTTCTTCAGAGTAATCATTCTCAATATTTTTTTCAGAGATCGTTAACTCTAGGTTTCTCACTATTATTGTTCCATGCTCTATCATTTCCAGGTCATACACAACTCCTGTGCAAGGCAGTTCTACAGACTGGACACAGCTGACACTTTTCCAAGACTGAGCAGAGACAAAGAAGGTAGTCACATAAAGCTTATCTCAGGAAGGCAGTTTCAGGCATTGGAAAGTGAAACCATCAAGGGTGTCAAAGAGAAAGAAGGCCCCAAATCTGCTGTTTGCTGCACTGATGCTTCCAGTATTGATTTTCCAAGTTACCTGCCATCTCCTGACATCTCTGAACCTCACTTTGTCTCCTGAAACTTTGCTGTCAGGACTAAAACGTGTGTGAGAGATGGCATAAATAACCTCAGCAAGTTTGGCTTGATTTATTTGGCATTTTGTAGAACATCCCAGCTGATATTTTCACCGTGGAAGTATTACTGCAGTATCATTCTACACAGTGTTAAAAAGTCTGTGAGATATCTTTGCTAACTATGCTGGCTTTTTTAACAGCTGTCAAGGATGAGATTGTGAAAAAGGAGGAGACTTTTTTAATTTACTC
This sequence comes from Atrichornis clamosus, assembly GCA_013400975.1. NCBI lineage: Eukaryota > Metazoa > Chordata > Aves > Passeriformes > Menuridae > Atrichornis > Atrichornis clamosus. The sequence goes on from WBMZ01003016.1 coordinate 26,057, forward strand.
GGATGATGTTTTGTCTTCCTTGTTTAAGAGGCAATGAGGGTAGAGAAGAAATATCTTGGACCCCTGCTTTCTCTTGTCTAAATTATTTGCTTAATCTTTTTTCAACCTTTTCATAAATAACTAGATGACAGTTTTGACACACCTGTTATATTTTTGTATAGTAATGCAGGAAATATGTGAAAAACATAAGGATTACTTTACAGGTCCCACATAATTAAGCTGATCTTAGAAGAGAAGCTAGCAAATTGAGGTGGAGAAAGCTGGTTTTATGTAGTATGGATCAGAAAGAAGAGGATTAGTGTGTAATGTACTTTAGGCTTTGTAGCTTTAAATAAATTCAGAATTTGAGGATCCCTTGGAAATTAATTTCATTTATGAGAATCAAACAAGCTAGAGTAGTCCTATAATCCAGGTGGGCACTCTGCAAATATGAATATCTTGTTGTCTCTGGAGTTTATTGTGTTTTGACAACAGAGAAAAGAGGCACAGCAAAGAGGCAAAGAACAAACTCTGCCATGATCCTGAGTGATGGGCACTGTGTGCATTATTTCACTGACTAAAGGTGTTCCGAGTTCTGCCGATGAAATCCGGCCGTTGTCCAGCCAAAGCTGTCAATTGACTCACGCTGTAAAGATGAACTAAATGAAGCTTTGCTGGACCTTCTCTGGTTCTGTTTCTCCTACAGCTTTTTTAAAATTATTTTTTGATCGTTTGCTTTTCTTGGAGATGAGATAAATAGAACTGAACAGAGTCTTGCAGGTGCATTTTCAGGACTGCTTTCTGCAAGTATTTTTAATATTTCTTTGAATATTCTTGCTAAATATTTTCCTTTTGGAACATTATTTCACACTGGCCAGCATTTTTAACTAAATGATTATCAGTGCCTGATAGTTAAATGAGAAGTCAGAACTGTTCAGATTAGGCCATCTTTGCTTTGATGGCACAATCCTGATTTTTATTTGTTGCTCTCCATTTGCCTAGAATTGAAGAGATCCTCTGATAATCTCACAGCATTTAATCTTTGTTATCTACAACAACGTTTTGTCATCCTCAGGTTTTGTTATTGCATTTCTCGTTACTTTTCTCAAATGACTCATTTTAGTATGAAAGGCTGGATTTCCCACCTTCAATTTACCAATGTATTGTTCTTTTCTATGTATTTTCTTTCAGATTTCTGTCTGTACCATGCCAGTGCTTGTTCAGATGCTCAATCTGCATGAAAGCTTCTTCTGATCACATGTAAAAAGTTTTTCTTAAATGTTTACTTGCAGAATTAGTATTTTGCTGCCATTCAGATATTGCCAAGGATTTTAGGATTGCCAGAGGTTAATTAGCCCAGTCCCCAGAGTTTTACCAATTGATTTTCAGGCTTTCCTGCGGAGAGGAGGAAGTATCTGTATTGAAGTCTTAGGTATGGGAGCAATTCACACCAACGTGCCCAACTAGAACTAAGTCGTTCTGATGGTGATAGCCACATAACTGTGGTAGTGTGGAGCTGGGCATGCAAGGCAATGTTTATTTGGAAAACTATATAAACCTCAAATGACCAGCTAGCACGTTGCAGCTGCCTACCCCAGGTAGTGTTCTATCTATTTCGAAGCCAGCTAGTTCCTGTACACAAGGTGTCTTTTAAATGAAGTCCAAATACTTGGAGTTTTTGCTAGTACCGTTGGAGGATTTCCATTAGGACAATATGAGCAAATTTATCTTTTTTTTTTTAAACTATGTAGATATTTTTGGGATACCTGTAATGTGGTTCTGCCCTCTGTTCCATGGGCTTGTAGAATAAGCATAAATTTGGCTCAGTAACTACTGATTTCCTGCATTTCAACTGTGACTGACATGCTGTATCTCTGCTCACACCATTTGGATATGAAAAGTCTAAGAACTATATTACATCCAGAGTATTCCTGTTATAGGATGGACAATATAGGTTGGATGTGCTTTGCACATGCTGCATAGTACATATTTGTTCATTATGACATGCTGTTTGTAAGTCCATCTCTATTAACATTTACCATCTGTTTTGCTTCTTGCATGGTCAGGTGATGTGTCTGTCTGAGAATCAATGAATTATTCTACCTGGCAGCTTTATCATCCTTGGTTTTGTTTGCATGTCTCCTCTCCTATTTCTAAACATACCCTGCTAGTCTTGTTAACTGTGTAATTGATTTTTATCACCTATTGGATGCTACTAAATATGCATGGATGTCTTTTCAAAAACAAAATTCTCCCACTTTTCACCAGTCTGAACATCTGTGAATTTTGGTTGTCTACAACTGTTTCTCACCCTTAGGACAATGCTTTCTGAAAGGGGACATTAATTCCCAAGGAACATATACAAAACAGCTTGGCAGGTATGCAGGTGATTACTGTAATTAGGAAAGGAAAGCCCAGTGCATAATGCACAAGTAAACACATTCAGAAGTAACTGCTCAGCACTGGATTTAATTGTGTGACCATGTCCCAACCGCAGGCATTTTGCAGAGCTCTGGGATTTCGGTGATTCCGTGCCAGCTTACAATTGCTGAAGACGTGTCCCAAGGTGTTCAGCACTTAGTTTTTAGGAGATGACTCTCACTTGTGGAGTCTGCTGGACTCCCTTTTTTCCCCCTTTCCTACAACTTGTTTCCAGAACTAACCTTTTCGGACTGTGGTGTCAAAACTCACCCCTGTGTACAAAGAGCGCTCTGTAATTATGGCACAAGGCAGTGCCAGGCAGAGGTAATTTAAGCTACAGCTAAGGATGTTACCTAGGATGTTGGCATAGCAATGTCTGCTTGGTATGGATTAGGTCTTTGCCCTGAAGAGCTCTGTGCCAGCACCACGCTGCTCCCAGCACTGGAGGTGGCACATGTGGAAATATATAAATTCTCCCTGCACGGCACTGCCTTGTCTGTATTAACACACTTTTTTTACCTCTCTGCTAATTTTGTTTTTAATCTCTGTCTCAGTTTATGCTTTCCAGCCTTAATTGCTATCTGTTTCACTGCCTCTCCTGGGAAAGATCATTCCTTTGAGTCTGTGAATATGTGTAAAAGGGTTTATGATGTCATGTGTAACAGCTATTTCATTCTGTTTAGGCAAAATCCATTCAGATATCAGTATTTTTTTAACCAATGTATTCCAACATAGATCTTACTGCAAATGCTTAAGACAAGGGTGGTATAAAGTTGAGATCTAAGGCACAAGAGCAAACTCAAATACAAAATCAGTGTTTTTAAAAAGTACTCAATGATAAAAAATGTCAATTCCAAAAGTGTTTGGTAGAGCAATTACTATTTCAGCTGCATGCCTCTTGCTATGATGTATTGCATCATGATGCCAAATGTAAATACTCTCGCTTTTTTAGGTTTGTGATGAGTATAACTCACAAAACACCAATTCAACCCTTGGGCCTATTCATTTTATATTGCACTACTATGCTCATGTGTCATCAGCCTGACTGGGTGCTTTTTCTTTTGTTTTATTCTCATTAAGCCAGATGTCCATGTTTGTAGACTAATTTGGAAACATGAGACAGAATTTTTCCCTTAAACAAATGGGGCCATCTGCTCCATAGGGGAATGACAAGGTCAGGGATGGAGGATGAGCCTGCAGTTCAGGAAAAAAAAGAAAAAAAGTTTGTTACCCGGCAGGAAGATTAATTCTTTTTCCTTAGAGGAGAAAAAATCCTGGCCTGCTCATTGATATCTGTGCTGGCATCTGCTGTGATGTTAGACTGCTTGTCATGGCATGATGACCAAAAACTCTCAGATTCATATCTCCTTGTCCCTGAGATGTAAGACAGACATGTGGCTAGTATAAGCTATAAGCATTATTCAGTAATAATAATTCTGTAAAATTGATTTTAAAGGGATGGGAGAAAAATTACCTGCTGTCACATGGTTCATTCAAATAGTTTTCCTCCTGGAATGGTGATAGGCTACTGATACATCCATTAGCTCTTGCTGAGGTCTACAACGATTTTCTTCTGCATGGCAAATAACAGCAAGCCTACTGAGGAATTTTACTTCTCAGCTCATTCCTTAAGCAGGCATCACTCATATTTAAATACATATATAATTAGTATATCTCTGAATACTGTAGTTAGGTTTTATCTTACCAGTGTCTTTCCTGTTTGGTTCTAGCTGTAGTGAAACAAGGAAAACCAGTGACCTGATACCATTAAAGTGGGTCAAACCTAGAGTACAATTTAGCTATAGAAGTACATCTGATTTCCTGGACATATGATTCAAGGAAATAAAAGTATTTTGATCACATGCCAAAAATATTAGATAAATGTTTCTAATTAATAAAAAGATTAAAAGACAAATAATGAGGCATAAAACTCATAAGTACATACCCCCACATAGCCCCAGTATCCACCTACACTGGAGTGTGTAGGAGGCCTCAGAGACATTTATTCTCTTTATCGGAATCAGATAATTGCTTTCCACACTGAAAGCAAACTCAGACCTGAGGAGAGTGTAGATGTCTGAGGTCTGAAGAAATACAGTGAATCTCCTTTTATATCTATCAATTTCTACACAAATTTAATTCTAATAATTTCAATAACTGTATTTCTACACAGGCAAGAGTAAAATGTTAAAATTTAAAAATTTTTACAGTAGTGTGAAGTTCCACTTGAGCCCAGCAATGAGGGTAACTCTTTGGGCTTGGCAATAACAGCTTTCTGGATAAAACAAACAAGAAATATTTATATAGAATAGTCAAATTTTCAGGTTTTTAACCTCCTAGTATTGCATGGCACACTGGTGTGAACTTTTTGGATTTTCAGTCACCATAATTTCTCTGAATTTTTTTGACATAATTTTCTTCTGTCACGTTTAAAATCATGCTGTATTTATTTTAATAAGGAGATGCAATTTCTCTGGTTGTAGTGTGCCAATTAAGGCTATCAATGCTCTAAAATTAATATCATAATATTAATTGTTCATAGAGATAAGCATAGGAAAAATTCTAATTTTTTTAAAAAATACAGTTAATCAGTCTATTTATATACTTTCATTTGCTGTGAGCAGAAATTAATTTTAATATATTTTTCATAATAGACTACTTACATAGCAAAACTAGTTTTTTTATAGGAAGTAGGAATACTCCTCTGTCTTACTGTGACATTTATAGTACAGCATATGGCAAGGACTCCTCGTTCAGGCTAAGCCCACTTGTTAAACAAATGAAAGGATGAATATGTACTTAAACTTTGCTCTGATTCTGCAAAGATGCATTGCTAGAGTAGAACTTATCTTGAGACTTGATTACTAAGGCAAATAAAATAGGATGTGGATTCCTGAATTAAGTAGGAGAGATTTCCAGCGTTGCATTAGGAAGCACAGAGGCCAGATTGCTTGCTCTTGTGAAAAGCTGCTGATATCAAAGGGGTTTGCAACCTGCATGCATTGACTCCCACTGATGATCAGTACAGGAACTCTTTGTTAGGCATCTGTTTTCCCAAATGTTTATAGTACCATGGTTTCTATTTTGGGATAAAGTCTGGACAAGCAGGATCACAAAATCAGATCAGATCTCCTAAATAAAAGGCTGACGACAAATTAGGCAAGTTAATTTTTGTTTTGTTTTGTTTTGGGTTTTTTATGTATTTTGGATAATACCTAGTCTTATTTTTAAGAATACAGTATGTTGTTGTTCCAGTGAAGTCAGCAGAAGGCCTCCCTCTGGCTTTAATAGAGGATATATTCTGTCTTTATTAAGAGTAATTAGTGTAAAATCCTTGAAAAGTCAAAGGGAGCCATCTGAGTTTTTCTCTGAAGTTTCAAGAACAGACTGGAGCTAAAATATAACTGTTAACAGCTCCAGCCATTGAGACACTTCCTGCAGCATAAATTAATGGCTGTCCTGGGTTCTGTCACCAGAGTTTGCAGAAGCATTAAGCTGACAGTAAAAAGTCCCACAGTGGTGTTCACGAATGCTGTTTCTTGGGTGAGATCAGAAGAATGCGTTTCCATTAAGAATGCCAGTCTATACTTAACTGTGTAAGAAAAGGTGTGGAGTTTTAAAAATAGTTTTAGTGTCTTTTAAAAACTTTTTCTGTTATTAATTTTGGCCAGAATTTTTTTTGTGGTGACTCACAACAGGCCTCTGTAATTGGGGCTGCTCTTATATGTTGGAATATACAGTTCCTAGGTAGTGTTATTGCAAAGACCTAACTGGGTAAGGGAATATTTTATTCATCTGCATGTATGATCTACATACTGTGTATTTGCTGGTGGACCAGTTCTAGCAGCTCTAATAGCACTTAACAGTGATTAGAGCTCAGTCTTATCAGACATACTTGGTTATTAATCTATGTAAGGTAGGGAGGGCTGCAGTGGAACGTGCAGAAAACAAATCACAGATCTGGAGGAAATGGAATATGTCAATTCCACTACTCCAAGGACTACCAGTGCATTTGTATTTCAGTATTTGCAAGCTTCTTTATTTCTACTGCAGTTTTTCACTTGGACAGGAATGTCTTGGGGTTTTTTTGTTAACAGTTTCTACTATAGTTTTTAAAATTACCCAGAAAATAATCATAAGGACTGTTAAAATCATAGAATCCCAGAATGGTTTGGATTGGTAGGGACCTTAAAGATCACCTAGTTCCAACCCCCCTGCCATTGATAAGGAACCTTCCAGTAGACCAGGTTACACAGAGCCCCATCCAGTCTTGCCTGGTTACCTAACCAGGAGCTGCTGATTTGGTGGGGAGTTTTGTTGGGTTTTTTTGTTTGTTTGGTTGGTTTGGTTTGTGGTTTTTTTTGTTTTGTTTTGGTTTGGTTTGGTTTCTTTTGTGAAAGCAACAACAGGTTCTGTAGGGTTTTTTTCTGCTACTCCAAATACTCTGTTTCTTCTGTAATCAAAAATATGTTTCTCATATACAGTACCACCTTATAGGAGATTTTACCACAAATTTCAGTACATATTTTGCTGCTTAGCAGTTCATGTGTATAACAATGTAAATCCATGTAGTCAAAATGAGAGTAATGATACAGTTACTAACTTGGAGCTGCTGGGAATTGGTATTGTCTTAATCAACTGATTTGTATGATTTATTCTTTAAAGGGTGATATAAGCATTCTATTATCTTAGAGAAGATAAAAAGTAATATCAGATGAAATAATATCAACTCCTGTAATGTGGCAGCTCTGTTTTCTCAACAGTGGATTTTTAAAAGAAAATGATTGTTCTGAAATATTAATCGAGAATATTATTCTATTGTTTGTAAAAAACTGTTCTAAATCTTTTTGACGGGGCTCTGTGAAATATGTGATGGAAAATTTCTGCATATGACATCAACAAATTGTACTGTGGCTATATCCAGGTACTAGTTTATTTTGATAGAACAGATGTGTCTGGAGGCTAAAAAATTGGAGGTGAATTTCTTTTCATGACCTGTGCAGCCATAAGGTATAAGTGATATTTGGAGAGATGTATAATTTAATATTTGTTAAGCAAATGCACAGAAAACCACCTTGTTTTAAACAAATGCAGTGTCAGTAAACTTGCTTAGCATACTGTGAAAAAAATAGCATGAATAGAAAATGCTTAGAATAAATTTTGTCAGATATTTATTCAATAAAGCTCTTAAAAGGTGTGGTGTAGTGATATGTTGAAGACTGTTGAAGAGTACTGTTAAGGGAAGGGTCTTATTTCAACACTTACTCAGAGTTTCGGTTGTTAGCTCTTGTGTGAGTCAGTGCAAGCAGATGTCTAAGTGCCTGTTTGCATGGACCTCACTGGGACTGCTCAGGTGCTTTAGGTTATTCCTGTGTTATTAAAATGATCTAGATGAAAATCTAAGCCCTGAGCTCTAAGCTGTTAGGTGAGCCCTTAGGGCTCTAAGGCTAGGATGAGGCTTGGAAATTCATGGTTGTTAATGAACATCATTCCATTGGCCTTTTTGGGAATGCATTACAGCTTGACAGCTGGGCAAGGCTTGTACATTGGCCAAACAATTAGTTACCACAACTTCTAGATGCACAGGATCCCACGCAGCCTGGAGAAGAGACTTCGGGAAATCACCTGGACATTAAGAACATTTCAGTAACCCTAAGTTTCCTATCTCAAGACCATAATCTTCATTTTCATTTTAAATTAGAAACAATCAAATACTTCCTCAGAGTGAAAAGATATCCACTGCAGTGGCATATTCTGTAAGTATCAGTAGTATCTTACAGCATATCTGCCTTTATGCATCCTGTTCTATCAGTGATCCATTGTTTTTGTCTTCTTCATGTATCCTTCTTTCCCGCGCACCTTCTGAGACCTCTGTGGATGTTATAGGCCTGGGTGCAAAGAGATTTCAGTTTCCTGACAAGTGTCTGTGTGAAAGCAAGGCTTTCTCAAGGACGCTGCGGGAAAACAGTTTAGAAGTGCTGTAAACTATGGTCTTGTTATAAGACCAAAGAAGAAAACATGAGGTAAGAGTTGCTGGGTCCAGCCAATCCCTCTGGGGCGTGGCTGCTCAGTGAACCAATGACCTTGTGTTAGTCCAGCGTGCTAAGGTATATAAGCACCTTTGTAAATATAATAAAGAGGTCGGTTTGCATCTACATAAGGCCGTCCGTGTCGTTGGTTAATGAGCTCGCTAGCGACAGACCTCCATATGGAGTTGTACTGCATCCTGTGTATCCGTGTACCAAGTGTTCTTTATGCAGCTGGATAACCATTTCCTACCAGAGTTGCGTTCTGCCAAGCCTTTTGCAATGACATGTGTGGTGGTTTTTTTCCTAATGCCCACTTTTAGGGGTGATCTTCCACAAGGAGGAAGCTATCTGACAACCAGGTATTTGGGAAACAGTTAAAAACAGGTTATCTAGACCATGAGGCCAAGTAGGATACCGATATTCTGCCCTCCAGCCCTTCAAGTGTGAGGAAAAGACTATGTAATTTGAAAAAATCTCAGTTTTGTATGGTTACCTTCATAAAGTACTTTCCCTTTTGCTATCTATGGAGTACTTTGAAAACCTGCATTGAAAGGATAAAACAGATTTGAGGGGTAAATGCCAGGACTGTCTCTCTACAGAGTGTGCGAGTGACCTATTTTAATTGAGTTCTTACCAGCTTTACTTCAGTACCTCAGACCACAGGTCATGGAAATGTGGTTGAAACTCTGAAAGTTTCTAGTCACACTTTGTGCTCCAAGGAAGACTATCATCAACAATAGGTCAGCCAAGGCTTTGTCTGGCCAAGTCTGAAAAACCTGCAGGGGTGTAGATTCCACAAGTTCCTTGGTTGCCTGTTCCAGCGCTGTTCTGCTGTCCCACATACAGGGCTTTTTTAGAGCAAGTAAAATTCACAGCTGTAATTTAACAAGAAGCAAGTCCAACAATATTTGTCAAAATACAAAACAGGTGCTATAAATTCATAAACATTTTAGTCTTGCATAAGCCAGTGATGCCACCTAAAGAAGTGGTGTACAGTGAGAGTGGTAACACATGGCACTAGGAAAGCTTGTTAAATAATGATTAAGGCCTTCCCATTATCTATTTCAGTTCTACATTTTGAGAAATTGTTAGGAAACTTTAAATTCCATGAAATATTCTTTACTTTATAACTGGAAATATCAAACTGCCATTTCTTAAATAATTTGAATGGTAGTGGAAAAGGTGCATTTCAAAGCTATATAAAAGGTCTTGGATACTGGAAGGAAAGGTATTTTATTCCCCAGTTCCAACACCAGCACATATTGCAAGCGTGAGAAACTCAAAATAGTAACACAAAATGCCAGATTTATCCTGCTTTTTAAAAACAACAATGCCACGGCAGAAATAATTGATTCTGAAACCTTTTGTGCACCCAGCACAATTTTCTGAAAAGACACATGCAGTTTACTATGTAGATCTCTGGAAGATTTTTATATCCTGTAGGGAAGTGTACCTTTGGAAAATTTTCATATCCCATAGGAAAGCATATCTTCCTCTGACCTTGACAAACTTGTTTATAAACAAGGAATACAATTTATAATATGAAAAACATTGTTCCTTGATGCATTTTCATTTTAATGGGTAGATGTCTTCTTGTCTTTTGTTCTTAAATGTGTTATAATTCACATCTTATCTGAATTCAGGAAATAATCCTTGGACTGAAAAAAATTGTTCACATTTTCTAGGTACCGTTTGGTGCGTCAGAGAGAAAATTGAGTAAAGTGTTTTACAGAGCATTTTAAAGATGAACATTACAAGCCGAAGGTCACAAGCATTAGAAGCCAAAAACTAGAAGCTCTGGTGATGAGATAATCACTATTTTCATATTTACTTGTTGTGTAGCAGTCACTGTGCCCTCTGCATCTTGTTCCTGTAAGAAATGTCCACAATGTCCCATAATTAATCAAGGAGATGTCCATGTGTTTTTCCTCCTTGTGAAGGAACAGGGTCATTCTGACTGGCTGAGTGGCTGCATCTGTAGGGCTATTCCTGCTGCACTCTTATTGTTATTATTCAAGATTATAGGTTCCAGTTTCTGTAACTGATTATCTTTAAGGATGTGATCCAGCTGTCACTGAAGCCAAGGGAGAAACGTGACTGGCTGAAAGGGATTTATTGCTGTAAAGGAACTATATGAGTACATGTGCTTCCAAGGTTTAAGCCTAGTTGAGACTCCACTTTGAGGGTGGCATTCTAAAGGCCTTAAATTCTTTATTATACATCTGAGCATACTGCATGCTACAGATAAATGTGGAGAACATTTGTGTTGTTAAAACAAGACTATAATCCACTATAAAATGCACAGCTTTTAATATTTAAAAGTAACAAACTCAGTGTTCCAATCCCTCACCCTAAAGTAGTGTGGCTGTGTTACCACAATAAAGTGTGTTAATTGTTGAGGAAAGTAAAATTACACCAGGATGCTAGAGAAAATCATGGAATTTGCAGTTGTAGGATGATACCCTTTAGGCTTTCAAGCTTTATAAAAGCAATTTCAGAGTTAGTTATCTAACTAACATTAGATTGAAAACTCTTTGACATATGATTTGTATTACAGAAGTTATCGTTTTCTTTAGCCTTCCACAGGCTTGATGTTCACCTAATGCTGTTTCCCCATAAACATTTTTAATTAAACTGAAAAGCTGCCAAAACAGCTGAAGCTGAGTCAGTTCTAGACAGTATCATATCCAGGAACTAAGTATCTTGACTGGACCAGGTGTGAGCCTAAGTATCTTCACTTTTCAAAAGCATCACAATTAGTTTTATATTAAAGGGGTATCACAATATTTTAAAATTAAAATCTTTCCCTGTTTCAAGGAGAAGACATGCATGAAATTTACTCTACCTTCATTGTCTTTATGCAAAGTGTTTGTCATAAAAAACTCAAGATTTGTTCTAAATCCAGTGTGGGTGGGTAATCACTATCTTTGAAATAGTGATTGCCTCTGCATTAGTATTTGGTGAATGTCTTTAAATAAGCTCTTGTTAAAATGTAGAAATGTGAAACTGTTATCCAAATATAATAACAATGGTATGTAAAGATTAATACATCAAAAAAAAGTCAGTGCTTAAATTTACCTCCCTACTATCTTCTTTCATGGGGAATTTCCTCTACAGATGTTGAATTTGACGAAAGTCCGAATTCAGTGAGTAAAACAAATGTCACTAACTAAACCTTTGTGCATTAGCAGCCTTAATGCAAAAGCTGGACCAAGGCAGAAGGGGTTTTATAGTTTGATTTTTTGAATGTGCCTACAGATAACAAAGGTAATTAGTATACAGTGGCACCTCTCTAACTGCCAGATGGTATGATGACACTTCACTTAAAACAGCTTTAAATGAGAACAGAAACTAGTAGAAAGAATGTTTTTTTTTCCTTGGCTCTATGGCTTGAAAGAACTACCTTAGAAGTTTGAACTGGTGGGAGACCAGCATTGCAAGACGAGAGAAATAGAGAGTGAAAGCCAAGCCACAAATAACTGCAATATTGTGATCCCTTAAGCCCCATAGTTAAGAAAGAATAAAAAATCTCTTCGTTGAGAATTCAGAGCAGGCAGGGGGAATAAAGTGGGTGAACCGCAAGATGGAAAACTGGTTCCAGACTATGATGTTCTAGTGACGCAAGCTGAGAAAGGTGCTGCGGCACAACTGCGCTCTCCTGAGACCCGGCAGGAGTCATTCCTATAGGAGGAAACCACATGAAGACAGTGAGTAAGGGAAATTTTAATAATAAAGTAGACTGGAAGAGACTGCAAATCCAAAATGTTTTCGTAAAACAGTTCTGTGTCTGATTGGAAAACAATGAGCCCTTATCCACAAGTGAAATGACGATAGTGCTCGTACTGGGCATTCTCCAAAACAGCTGACAAAGCAAAGGAAAGGAAGTGGAGAGGAAAAGATAAGTAATCCTGTAAAAGGTAAAAAATTTTGCTGGAGTCAAAACAGAATGGTGGTAGGGAACATTTAATGAGTATCTTCACAGTGGACATGGGTAAATGGAAGATAGGAGTATTTCTCATAATGGAGAATAGATCAATTCCTGGATCAAGTTCTGTCTCAGTTAACTGTAGGTCTATCAAAAGTGGTCTGAAACCAGGGGTACCAGATCCTCTATCACCCACTATAAAGGATTAACGTCTACTAAGTGATTTGCAATTGATCCAAAGAAGTTAATTTTTTTCTTTTCTTGACCAAGAGTCTTTCCTTGCTTAAGTCTGAATCATGGTGACTGATAAGAGATATGGGACCCATCTTTTCCCCATTTGTCTTTATAGAAGACACTTCCCATAAATGCTGACTATGATTCTTGAACAGAATGATTTTAAAAGGCTAGATGATAAGTCATCCTTGTCAACAGATGCCAACATTAGTTCAGCTGTTTAGAGCATGGTGCTAATAATGTGCAGGTTTGTGGGTTTGATACCCATCATGTCATTCACTTAAGAGTTGTACTTGATGATCCTTGTGGATCTCTTCCAATTCAGAATAATCTGTGATTCTGTAGTAAGCAATTTACCATGTGGTTTCTCTGAATGAGGTGGGGAATTGAAGAGACCCTGCACTAATTTCCCAAGCTCTCTGTTCAGAGATTGTAACCTCAACCCCATAAAAACGAAGCATTTTAAACCTGTATATCTTCCTTATTTGAAAAGAACCACCCTTTAACTTCTTTTGTCTCTCTTTCTTTGCTTCTTTCTTGATTACCTGAGACTTTCTTTTTATTCTGAAAACTAGAACTCACTACAAAAAGTTAAATTTTTACATTCTTGGGGCAGATTTTCCTCCTTCTCTGAGATGGAAAATTTACACAGAGTAGGTATGACTTAATTGAATATTTTCATACTTATATTCTTTAATGTCTGAGCATTACTATGAGTACGTATAATTTTCCATATTAAGAAAACGAATGGTTTGCACAGGGTACCATGGAATACTCCTGTGCTTAATACCAAACATTTGCATAAGTTCTTGGAACTAGGTTAGGATGCATATGAGGAACAAACTGAATCTGAAGAGAAAAATAGTTTTAAGTACATTCAGTTCTAAAATTTGCTACAGTGCGAATGAAACACAAATTTTAATGAACATAGTTGATGTTGATGATATACTGTTCAAAACTAAACAAAAAATTAATGTAAAAAGCCTTTAATTCCAGAACCCTTCCATGTTTAAGTATGGAAAAACAGGCAGGTACTTTTGCCTAAACAGGTAGACATTTTTTTGTTGACCAATTTCTTTACAAGTGCATGAAGGTCATAGTACTTTCAATTTCAGATTGATCTGAATTCACTGATTTATTAAAAAATGATTTATCTGTTCTATTCTTCCATGTGAGCAAATGATTTCTTCTTACCCTCCCAAATAAACTTGGAATGTGGTAACAAAATAGGTCTTCCCCTGATTCTGCAATTTTCTATTCTCTTCAGCCTGTTGCTGCAGTGGAGGGACTGTGTACTCTGTCCCTTAATCAGGAAACAAATGATGAAGACTGCATGCTCTGGAGACGGGATTGGCATCTGAGGATCACTGGCATCTTGATCTTAACTCCCTCCCCTACTCTGTGATTCCTTCTTGATTAATGAGCTAACTTCAGACAGGGTGAATAGAACAGCAGCCTCTTTCTATATCTGAGTATGGAAATAAAACAATTATTTCTGCTGTTATCTTCAGGTTGAGGGAAGCTTTAGAAGACCGTGACTACATCAATATATCTCTAAATGTCAGATTTAGCCCTCCTAGGTACCAGACAGACCAAGGTCCAGATCTTGGGCTGTGCCTCTGTCAAGGCTGTGAAGTTATATTTACCATCTATGGACAAGTGCAAAAATGTGCCTGTATCTGCACAGCAACTCTCTTAAACTTGCTTTCCCCTTTTTGGTAATTTTGTAGCCTTTACCATTTCTCCATATAATCCCAGTCTCTGCAAAGAAGAGTTTGGAGTCTTTTATTGGGAAGTCCACATGTTTCAAGTAGAGACAAGCTGATCATGCCAGGTGAAAGAGAAATGTTGGTAAATTTACCAAGAGGACTTCATCTAGCAATACATGGTAAACAAATTGGAATGATCAAAAGCCACAACACAAGCTGGAGTTTATTGCCACATAATTCATGCACTTTTAAAGTAGATACACTGCCTATAGGTTCTATCCTAAACTTTGATCCTCAGGTGAGTGGACACACTTAATTCAGTACTGGGCCTAAGTACATGCTTAACTGGAAAACTGAAATTTTAACTAAATTTTTTTGTGTGATATGTCCCAATAGGTGATACTAGGCCTAATGAGAAGATTAAACTTCTTCATGCGTGTAACTGCTTTGCTGGATTTGAAGTTTAACTTTCAAGAGTTAAACTTCAAAATGTTTAACTAATGATACTGAAAACTGAAGTTGAGGTTGCAAGTACAGAATGATGAAGTCAATATATCTCAATAAACAGCAATAAAGACATGAATTCTTTATGGAGAATTTCTGGGAAGTGTGTGTATATATATATCTATATCTATCTATATCTATATCTATATATATATATATAGATATATAATTTTTGCTTAGTCCTAGTGAGATTGCATTTGGAGTGCTGTGTCCAGTTCTGGACTCTTCAGTACAAGAGATGTGGAGTTCCTGGATCTGGTCCAGCAGAGAGCTACAAAATTGATCAGGGGTCTGGAGCATCTCTTACGAGGAAAGGCTGAGGGAGCTGGGCCTGTTCAACCTTGATTATAGCTGACTGAGAGGGGCCTCACCAATGTCTGTCAGTGTCTGCAGGGAGGGGTCAGAGGATGCACCCGGCTCTGCTGAGCAATAGGACAAAAGCAATGGGCAGAAACTGATGCACAGGAAGTTCCACCTGAACATGAGAGAGAACTTCTTCACTGTGCAGTGACCAAGCACCGACACAGATTTCCCAAAGAAGTTGTGGAGTCTCCCTCACTGTAGATATCCAAGGACCATCTGGAAGCAATCCCGTGCTGTGTGCTCTGGGGTGACCCTGCTTGAGTAGGGATGTTGGACCACATGACTCCCTGTGGATTCTTCCAGCCTGACCCACCTGTGATTTTGTGACTTGTTCCTTGTTTGGTTACCAGTTATGTTTCATAGTTAACAAGTTAATGCTAGCTTTATCAACAGTGAATTTTGTGTTATGGACACATGTCCTTAGGAATGAGACAGAATACATATGAAAGATTATTGATGTAAATAAACTTTTTCCCTGTAAAATACATGGATTATTAACAATACAATTATACTGCTTAAAGCTAAATGAAGTTCATCTCCATTTGCTCAGTATGTGATAGGAAAATTTTTTGTTTTAGTCAACTCTTATTAAACTAATTTATTTAAATCAATAATTAGCACACTATACAAAGAAATAGAACCAATATTATCGTCATTTTAACTGTAATTAAGTTTATATATCAACGTTTTTGCTCTGACTTATTCCATCTTGGTAAAGATTAAAAGAGCCCTTTTGTGAATGGATGAATGAATAGAAAGGCAAATATTTGGCGGAAATCAATATCAGGCAGAATTATGGGGAATTTAAATTACTTGACATTGTATCTCTTTATTATTCTGTACCCTATCTGCCAAAGACACTTTAATTATGAGAAACTAAAAACAGGATGACATGTGCTAGAATAGAATCTTAACTGAGATTCATTGCCATTGTAGCAGAGGGCATAAAGATTAAGAAAAAATAACTAGTAATTAATACAAAAACCTAACAGACCAAGTAGGCCTACACAGTAACTATGCGAAGTAGCTATTAAAATTGTTCTTGGAGGAGTAGAGGAAGGAAATCCTTTCACTCCTAGTCCACAAGGAATTCAAATTCTTTGGGGTTTACAATGAAGGGCAGCCAAAGATTTTCTGTGAAAAGGAAGAAAAACTGGTATTAAATAAGTGCTTGCCTATGAGAATGAAATTTGTAGAACCACATATAAAGAATGATGTGCTATTTTAAGCTATGTTAAGATGCTGCAAAAGTATAAAAGCACTTAAGAGTGCTTTTAACTTAATTTAATTTAATTAATTTAATTTAATTTTTTAATTTAATTTTCAGTTTATGTATCAGTTAATGTTTCAGTTTTATGTATTTAATTATAATTTAATTGAATGCAACAGAAAGTCTCGTGATGAACCCTCTATGATTTGGATTAACTATAACACTCAGAAGGGAAGTTTTCATTAGATAGCGTTCACTTTTTCATAGCATTCGATAGCATTACTCACTATCAGTATAATATAAATAAAATTGGGGATCAGAGATTTCTAATTTGTTTAATGATAAAATTAGTTTAATAGATGCTATAGTTAACCAACAAAGTTTCATTTTAGCAGTTAAAAACCTAAAAAGTATTTAATTATGGGTAGTCATTTGCAATTGTGTTAAATGTTTTAATGACACATAAAACTTGTCAGCACGTGCTATATAACAAGCAGCTTATTTTAAATCCTCTTGCCTTATGGTTTACAGGATGAAGTCCCATATACAGATACTGTTATACTGTAGAGATGGTCTGTGTCTTTTGATCGCCAGGATTTTTGGTTCTAAAGGTCATTTACAACAACTTGTGGTAGAAATTTCACACATGCATCTATTGTATACAACAGCTTGTTGGTATTAAGCAGACACATCCCTTTACATCGTAGGGTGCAGAGACAATAAGAGAATAGGAGGCTTTCATATTATGGACTTCAATAAGATGGAGTTAATGCTGGTGACACAACTTGACAGAAAACAACTCTCTGGTTACGTAACACAGATAAAGCTTGCCCTGTGGATATTACTTTATGTTATTCACATAAAATTCCAGACAGAAATATACAATTTTCTCTCTCTCCATCCATCCACCCATCCACCCATCCATCTATCCATCCATCCATCCATCCAAAAATATACATGTATAGATCTTTACGTAAGCAGTTTTGAAAATTTCAAAAACATAAAACTGAAATATTAGCAGAGATTATAATAATCAGACTGCAAATTATATTGGCAAATACTGGGCTTAAAATTCCAGTGGGATTGAAAAGAGATAGTGAACAACCATATCTATTTGAAGATGCCATTGTAGGGAAGTTGGACTAGATGATCTTTAAAGGTTCCTTCCAACTCAATTAATCTATGATTCTATGATTCTATGTTTTTTATAATTCTATAATGCTAGTGGAAATAATTTAAATCCTTTGGTCAGTTCCTGAAGTGGTTTGAAAGAATATCTGGAATTTAAGCAGTTGTTCAATCTCTCATAATTCAGACAAGCTTCACACACTATAAATGATTTTTATGTCAGTCTTTATTTAGTTAGTTAGTGAACTTATTACACAAGTAATAGTAAGAGAAATCTTAATGCGAAAAGCAAACCCTCATTCTTCCAGAACTCTATGCTTCTCATTCATGCTACTATCTATTTTTTCCCCTTTCTGTACACCTAGAGAAAACTTATAATGACTTTGAACTTTTCTTTCCATCAATGAGATCTCCTCAGAAATTAACCTTGCTACTGTGCTATTTAGGCTTGAATTTTATTTAACGTCATCTCACTTTTTCCACTACATTTTTTTCAAAAATAAATCACCTGGGGATATCCTTGACTGAAGTTTAATTCCCTATGTTCTCTCTGTCAACTTCTAGGTTCTTGGTATTAATTCACAAGAATTATTGCTCAAGTATTTTAAGTAATTTTAAGTAATTCCTTCACAAGTGTGGTTTCTACTAATGAGTTAATGTTTTAAATCACATTAGAACCATAGTTACATAAAAAAGCTTTAAATACCCAGTCTTCAACTGGTGCATGTTTCACAGAGATGTGACATTAAATGTTATGCTTTGTGTATTCTTATTTCTCAGACTTCTCTAGTAATTAAAATTTTTTTAAATAGTGGGGCTTTTTTCAGTATCGTAATTGTCAGAAACCAGTTTAGAAAGTCAAGTGCTCTCATTTCTATATCCTACATCCTTGGGCACTGTCTGCCTTGTTGTGTCACAGCTCCACTTATGATGTTTCATTGGCTGAGAATGTAGAACATGTGGTTTTGGCTGGAATAATTTCTGAACTAGCTGAGACACTGTTGCATAAAATGCCAGAGGTACTTTTCTGCTGTATCATCCACTGACCTCAGAGACAGGAGTACTGAACCAGTTCTCCCATACAAGTGGTAACACTTGTGTTATGGTTTTGCTTGGCTGGAAAACTCTTTGGGCACATCACAGTTTTGTCCTGGCAGAACAAACCATGAAATGTAACAAGAGATTTGGATAACCTCTAGTCTCTGTGCTCGTGTGTTTTTTTCCCTAAATAAACAAATGGAATGGTGCTTCACATACCAGTACAACAGTTCCTGAACGGAGACTGATTCCCAGTCCACTGTAGTCAGTTTTAGGGCTCTGCTTTACTGATGGGTCATGCATGAAAACGTCTTCAGTGTCAATTGGAAGAGCTAACAGTGCTCTAGTTCCTCATCTTCAGTAGGGATGAGAGGGGCAGAATTTGAATCTGTTTGCCACGGCTTTTTGAACTGCCCATTTTATTTGTCATCTCCTACCTACAGCAATTTTTCTTCATTTTCCTCGTGCAGGAGAAGAACGGGCATGAATATTATTGAGCACTATTTTTCATATTATTTATTAGAGTGGGTTGTTTCCATCAACAGCTGCTTCCTTTATTTTTCATGTTATTGATTTATGAGTCGAAAATTCAATCACAATATTTTTCAATTACCGTTGAAATTCTTCTGTAGTCTCAAGTGCACTCTGAAATGCTTGTCAATGCTGCATAACTCCTTGTGATTTATCTTGTGGTAGAAGGGCATTTAGTAATTTTACTGTCACTTGAAATTTAAAAACAACACTTAATCTTATTTGTTACTTAATAAACCATGATAATGTAGATCTTGCACAGGTAATAATGGCAATGAAATAATTTATTAATTAATTTATAAACAACATAGTTTGTTCTACCAGCAAATGAAATTGTAGATAATATGTCTGTATACTGTTTAATATTTATATGCCCGAGTTTATATGAATTTTAATTGTAAGTTTAATCCTTGCTTTTAAGCTAAAAGTCTGTACTGGAGTGTAATGTCGATGTGTGGTTGGAATGAGTAAGTTAGTGGTTGCACAGATGTATATGAGAACACTGAAGAGCTGCGACTGGCATGGAACCACCCAGACAGCAACAGCATAGGAAAGTGAGTCCTTTCAGAGTTGTTCACCAGGCCTGTTTAATTTATAGGCATACATGTGGACCATATGACTCTTGTTTAACACCTGAATTCCACTCTGAGCTATTTAAAAATTGTTCCATTAGCAACAGATTCTGGCATTTGACCTAGTCCTATCAGCACTGGAGACTTACCAGAAAAGTAATTATTAACTTGTGTTAAACAGAATTACAGACAAGCTGAATCTCTCTCAACAGCAACACAGAAAATAAAGGAGTTTAAACTGCAGAACGTACCTTTGGGTAAACTCAGAAAGGGCAAGAATAGGGAATCTATCCTTGTTGGGAAGGAGTTTGAAAAAGAAAATATTTGAAGCAATAATGATTTTCCCAGCCAAAGTCTGGGCCACACAGTCAGCCAAAGAACAATGAATCAATACAATATATCAAGTTCTAGACAACATAAGTAAGAGAACTCTCACAAATGACGTCAGTCAGGACTTTGACATTCCAGTGATTGAAATCCCTGTTTGGCACATGCTTAACTTTAAGTCTGTGAGTCAGTCAAATGAATGAGATTAAAATTAGGCAGATTCTACAGAAAACTGGTCAAAAGCACAATTTATTTTCCTATTAATCTAATTTCACTCTCCCCCCCTTTTTCTTAAATACAAAAACTTTCTGATTGACTGTCTCTAAGAGATGTGCTTTTTTTTCACCTCGTGTAATATGTACACTCTTATGCTTCTATAACATAAATAGAAGGTGTACATATACATCAAGGGTTTATGTGCATTTTAGTTTTTTCCCCCTGATCATTAAAGATAAAGTCTTTATGTTTTGAAACTGTGTTAAAGAAGAATTTCTCTGTCATGCCAGCTCTGTTCTCTGTAGTGCTGTTTGTGCCTCAGAATCCTTTGTGGACTCCAGTTGCCTGCAGAAACTCCGCTCGTGTCTGGTTCAGAAGCCATAACTTTGTCACTCTAGCAAATCAATCGTAGGGAAGAGTGACCTTATGAAACTCTTTTCTACCTCGAACATGTTACTGAGCTGCTAGTGTAGCTCTCATAATCCATTAGGAATTATTTTTATTTTAACTTTTGTTATTGATCCTGTTGAACCTGGTGTATCAGACTGAGATCTGCTCTATGCAGCAGGTACTTCTATTGAGTGCAGTATTTGAGTCACTGCTTCTTTGCTTGTCTCAGCTGGAAGATGTTCTTTGTGTATCTCAGAATGACCTGCCCTGCTGACTCATTTGATTAAATCTTTTGAAAAGGATGATGTTTCTTTCTGCAGTTAGTAAATCAGACCATGCTGGGCTGAGCGCTGTACTCACTAGCTTTGTAAACAAATGCTGTTGGGCTCAGACTTTTATCTGCTTTTAAAACCAATTCGATATCATTAAGTATGGGATGCACTGATTATTGCCTGTTCAGTGTTATCTGCAAATAACTTTTGTGTGACTGTGTCTAAAGCTGATCTTTCCGGCCATTGCTGCAGCAATGCCCAAGAGGCAGGATGGAGGACAAATAAAATGGCTTTTCTTCGAGGAAAATGCTGTGAAACACAGCAAGATGCAGAAAGGGAATTTTCAGCAGCAGGTGCCTCAAAACTCATGACTAATCAGTACTGGAAATCCAGCTCCTGCTAGGACTGAATTCTCTCAGAGAGAGCCCAGTTATCATGTAACCATGGTACAGGAAATTCCCCAGGCTCCATAGCAATGTAGCTGTATGCAGCAGGACAGAAAGGACATTTGGATGGGCTTATGATGGAGTGCCATCTGAGAAGCAGCAGGTTCTCTGCAGATGAGTTCTTTATATGTAGTTTATACCTATATCTTGAGTCTTGAAAACAATACCTTCCTCTGGAAGCAGTTAAAATAAAGCTAAAACTTGAGGGGAGTCCAGCTTCCTTTATTATCTCTGAAATTGTCACTGATTCAAAGAAGAACTTGAAGCATTCTGTAATGTTTGTTTCTCCATGGTTTTGGCAGCATAACACTGTTGCTGAAGCTCTCCATCTGTTACATGTCTGGAAGACCATGTAGATATTACACATAACTAGGGCAGCCACTTCCCTTTGTGCCTGATCCAGCAACCCAGTAGGATTTGTGTAATCTAGTATGGCAAGAATTAACATGACACATCTGAGGAAACGTGAGACCAACCTCACAGCTAATAAAACAGAAGACAGTTGATCAAATAAAAACATCTGCAAATGTTATTTTTCTTGTCTTTGATTAAGCATTACACAGACTAAGACAGAGAGGTTTGTAAAGTCTAGACAGTGCCAGATCTTACAAAGATTCTCAGTATGGGTACTAGGAAGTAATTAGTTCCTTTCAGCCACTCATTTTTGCCTGTGGAAGGACCAGGCCATCTGCAGCATGTGTTGCTTCCTTCCTCTAATGCAGAAGTGGATGACAGAATGAGGAATCAGCGGGTGAAGGCCATGCACCACAGCACCAAAGCTACACCTTTTCCACTGAGAGAAGCATTAATGGTAGTCCTTTACCCATCTGAGAGCTCAAGGAGATACTTTGCTTTCTGACCCACACTTACTCCTGGGGACCTTCTGACTCCAGACTGTAATGTAAGGCAGCATAACTCACTCTCCGAGATACTGGAATAAAAGGGATCTCCTTTACACTTCTTTTCTGTGATAGGGAGAAGAAACACTTGACATCTACTCGGTGCATGACAGAGATGATCTCTGTTGCATGACTACTGTTAAGTGGCTACTGGGGGAAAGAAGTAGAAGGCATCATGGTGGGCTTCAAGGAAGAGTGCTACAGTCTGGCTTTGCACTGGTGCTTTAGGATAATGGCTTTTGTGAAAAGCTGTTACAGCTCTTTGCATCAGGCTGCAAGTAATGCTTCTACATAGTGTGGGAGATGCTTTAACTTTTTCTTCCACTGAAACAGACTTAAACCCTCCACAGTTCTTACTCCTCAGCAGGGTGTAACAACCTTCCAGCTCATACACTGCTGCTTTGTAACCCACGCAAAAAATCAAGATTTCGTGACCAAATGGATTTCTTGTTTTTTAGCCAAGTGACCATGCATCACTTATCTACAAAGAAAGAGAAATAACTTGGATTTTGAACACTTTTCCCAGGAATTATTGTATATTCTGCAGAGAGCTAAAGAAAAAAAGATGAGAGAGAGAGAGAGAGAAGAAGAGAGAATAAGAGAGATTTTCTAATGTTCCTGACAGACACATATATTTTTAAAAGCTGCTGGCAGCAAAAATGTCAATCTCTCCTTCTGTAACTTATTCTAATACTTCATTTACCCCAGTATTAGGAAGATTTTCCAGTATTTTATCTGAATCTTTCCCTCAAGAAATTATTTCTTTTTTAATCTATTGTGACCATTGAAACAAGCCCTGTCTTTTTGCAGCAAATTGGTATGTATTTAAAGATTGTTCTTACCTTCAGGTTATACAATCCTGTCCTTTCTCATATTTATCCTTTCTATAAGTATGATAATACTATTTCCTTTCTCGGATCCTGTGCAGTTAGTTCATGGTTTTTGAAGGGCAGTTGAGAGAACTGAGTGCACTATTCCGTCAAAGGCCTGAGTAGTGATCAGTAAAGCACAAAGCCATACTTGTGGATAAACATCTGATTATGGCTTTGTCTGTTTTTTTTGCAAGAGCACTACTTTGTTGACTCATATTCAGCTAGTGATTCATTATTATCTGTTCTTGGACAAAACACATAAACAAGGTTTATCCCTAAGGATAATCTTATGTGAGACAGTCCTATATATTGAGTTTCTCCCTTCAAGACTCTGAAAGCTTCTAATTCATGGGAAATCTTGATGATGCTTAGTTTTGGACGAAATGAAAGAAAAAAATGTTCTCACTTCAGGTACAGGAATCACATGTCTGCAGCACCATTTAGGGCTTGTATGCTACTTCACCACAAGCATTATTTTTTCTTATGTAAGAGTGGTAATTTATCAAACTGGGTGCCACCCTTCCAGCTGAAAACATTGTGCTAGTGAGGGAGCTGGGTTTAGAAGCTGATCAGCTTTTTTTAGTCTTTTCCTGTCGGCCTGGGAAGGCAATGTGCTATAGAAACCACGTACATATTTGTAGTCTAAACTTTACACTTAGAGTTTCTGAAGAGGAGAAACTGCAGAAAAAACTGAGCAGGTTTTGAAAATGTGCCCTTTTAAAAGTTTTCCTTTTTTTACGTTAGAGAACATAGACTTCACACAATCACAGAACATCCTGATTTGGAAAGGACCTATGAGGATCATTATGTCCATTCCCTGGCCCTGCACAGAACACCCCAAGAGTCACACCATGTACCTGACAGTGTTGCCCAAATGCTTCTTGAACACTGTCAGGTTTGGTGCTGTGACCACTTCTCCAGGGAGCCTGTTCCAGTGCCCAACCCCCCTCCATGTGAGAAACCTTTTCCTGATATCCAACCTAATCCTTCTCTGACACAACTTCATGCCATTCCCTTGTGTCCTGTCACTGGCCATATAGTGAAGAGATCAGGGTCTGCCACTCCTCTGACCCTCAGGAAGATGTTGAAGACCACAATGAGTTCTCCCCTCAGTCTCCTCTTCTCCAGGCTGAACAGACCAGGTAACCTCAGCCTCTCCTCATACAGTTCTTCACCATCCTCGTGGCTCTACTTTGGATTCTTCCTAATAGTTTAAAATATTTTTATATGGTGGTGCCCAAAACTCAAGTTGAGTTGACATTTGAGGGTGTCCCCAGCACTCGAGGTGAGGCCGCCCCAGTGCAGAGCAGAGCAGGACAATCCCCTCCCTTGCCCAGCTGAGGATGCTGTGCCTGATGTCCCTCGGGACAGGGTTGGCCTTCCTGGCTGCCAGGGCACTGCTGACTCGTGTTCAACTTGCCCTCGACCAGGACCTTCAGATCCTTTTCTGTGGTTCTGCTCTCCAGCATCTCATTCTGCAGCCTGTCCTTACATCCAGAGTTGCCCCATCCCAGGTGCGGAATCCGGCACTTTCCCTTGTTCATACGGTTGGTGATTGCCCAGCCCTCTAACTCTTCCAGGTCTCTCTGCAGGGCCTCCCTGCTTTTAAGGGAGTCAACAGCTCCTCCCAGTTTTGTATAATCTGTGATGTTGCCCAGTATCCCTTTCAGTCCTGAGTTCCAGTGACTTATGAAGATGTTGAGGAGCACAGGGCTGAGGATGGAGCCCTGTGGAGCCCCACTAGTGACAGGTCACCAGTCTGAAGTCACCCCACTCACTGTAACCCTTTGTGCCCCACCCGTGAGCCAGCTGCTCACCCACCTCATGATGTGTTTGTTCAGCTGTGAGCTGGACATTTTGTCCAGAAGGATCCTTTGAGAGACAGTATCGAAAGCTTTGCTGAAATCCAGAAAGATGATACCAGCTGTCTTCCCTTGATCACCTGGGTGGGTTACCTGGTCCTGAATGGAAATCATATTTGATAAGCATGATTTTCCTCTCATGACACCGTGCTGGCTCTAACCAATGATTTTGTTGTCTCTCAACTATTTTTCAATACCTCCCAGAACAATATTCTCCATAGTTTTACCAGGTACTGAAGTAAGAATGATAGGCCTGTAGTTTTTGTGGTCCTCCTTCTTGTCCTTCCTGAAAACCGGGACAATGTTCATCAGCTTCCAGTCAACTGGGACCTCTCAGGATTCCCAACACCACTTAAAAATTGAGAGAGGCTTTGTGATGACATCAGCCAGCACTTAGAAAATTCTTGGATTAATCCCATCAGGCCCCGTAGATTTGTAGGATGCAGCTGGAGCAGTGAACTCCACATAATTTCAGGATAACTGGGGGTTGATCCTTCTCATAGTCATGGTTCCCAGCTCAGGGCACTGAGACCCCCTTGGTCAATCATCTGTGTAAAATCACAGTATTTGGAAACTTAGCATCATATTATTTTCTATTATATATAAAATATATATTATCTACTGTATTCTATTAGAAAAGAATTAGCCTTTAGTGATGGTCTCTGCAAAAATGTGTCCAAATTACCTTATTCTTGATGTAGTACAGTGAGACAATCAGAGAAGTGAAGAGGCCTCAGATCTTTCTTTCTTTCTATCGTTCTTTTCTCATTTTCTAAGAGTTCAGCCTAGATCTCATTACAGCATTAGCTGCAGGTCTGAAGCTTAAAAAAATAAGCATTTAGAACCCTAATCTCCAGAGCTGGTGAAGGTTTGGAGTTTTGAGAAATCCTATGAGAAATGCTAGCAGAGCTCTGTCCTCATGCTGGCCATGTACTTCAATTTTCAAGCTGTATGAAAAGTCTCATAATTTAGACTTCCCTTTTCAATCTCTCCAGAATTACATGAGCTAAGGAAGTTTCAAAATACATTTCTTAAACACATAGAGATTTTTCCAGATTCATTGCTCTCTTTATATTGAATCTTAGCAAGAACAGGAAAAAGCAATGAAAATGTTTTATTTTGTGACCTCCAAGTGCTGTTATTTTCAGTTCATATAGGCAGAACCACTGGGAACAGTGCCATGACTGTTAACAGAAAAATTCTTTCTGTGCGTTTACTTGATCATGAATTGCCAGATACGCTTGGCATTGTAAAAACAGTACAGACTCGGAGTATCATGAAGACCAAGACAAGATCTTAGTCTTGAATAAAATTTGTAAAATTGGGGGCATTCATCTGAAATGTTTGAAGCCATAGTGTATTACTAGTTTGGCTGTATTAACTTGTCAGCTCATTCAGTGATGGTTCAGACTGATAATTAGCTACTAATTAGGACTTTAAATTTGGGCATTAACATCCTGCTTTTTTCAAGAAATAACAAGCAGGTTCATGGGTCTTAAAGATTTACTAAATCATCCAAAACTACAGGAGGTTTGAGTGGCTAGGCTACTTTAGCCACCACAGATATAAAACTGTGGATAAAAAAAAGATAATAAACCTCGAAAAACGTCCTGAATTTCTGCTTGAACATACAATTTTATTGCCATAACTTCAAGTATATAGAGAGTACAGAAATGCCAAAATATAGAAAGTATAGAAACATTCAGTTATGATAGTTTAAGATAGCAAAATACTTCTTATTCTGCTAACATTTCCAGGCTTCCTTTCCTGACTTGAAGGTTGCATAAACTATAAGCACTCTCTATGGATTACATGTATTTGTATAAAGTTGAAGGGATATCCAGAAAATGTGGAATGATGTATGATAATTTGAGATTGATAATACTATTATAAAATATTAGTAATACCAACTTTTAATTCAGAGAATAAAGTTACACCTTCATATTTCACATGGGGAAAGTAGGTTTCTAAAGTAACTTATGATGGATGTCCCAAGAAATGTGGTTTTCTCATAACTTAGGAGAGGAAGTTTTTCTAGTCAAACTCTTGTTTGGCAAATACAGAATCAAAATGGGCTCTGAAGGAAAAGTGCACCAAATCCTTCAAATGCAATCTTCAATTCAGACAGGATATTTTCTGTTTTAAATTGAAAATCCCAGACAAAGTCATAGCTTGGTGAATCTGAGACAAAAGTACAGCTCTTTAGATCTCCCCATCATCTAAGCTGTTTAGTCTGTTGCTTCTTATTATGCTTATTTTCCTGGCAGAGCATGACTAGGAAACAATACTCTCTTTGGCAATTCAAGTATAAAGGAATAATCCAGAAAGCAATAGTGGGGAAGAGTGGTGTGACAATTTGTGGTGTTAGCTGTGGATTCTAATTAATTTTTTATAGGAAATGTAAAACTAATACTTGTCCATTCTTGTAAACTCTCCTTTTAACAGGAATGTGCCCTATATTTTGTTCCTGTTGCAGAAATATCTGTAATTGTTTGCACTGTTAATATTAAAATAGTATAGAGGGATAAATTCTGCATTTAATTACTATGATGTGAACCTCAACAAACATTAATACATTCTCTAGAATCTCTCTCTCTTTTTGGAGACAATAGAATTTTGCACTCAGATTAAAATTCTAATTGAATGTGTGAAATCACTGGTAAATGAAGCACTGAATAAACTCTGATGTGAATTTGCAGAAGAGCTGGCCAAGGTGACTCTTACAGCTGCAGCTCCAGCGCAGGGTTCTGTGTAATCCCATCCACAAAGAGGGTGTGGAGGAGTCTGGGGAACCACAGACCAGTGAGTTCTATTTCCATACCTGAATAATGCTGAAGTGTACAGTAAAGAAAGTGATCAGTGTGTGCATGACTGAACACGGCCTGTTGGGAAGGAGTGAGCATGGCTTCTGCAAAGAGAATTCTTGTCTCACTCGCCTGCTGGAGCCCTCTGAGGATATCTGTAAAGCACAAAGGCAAAAGAGAGCCAGAGGTGCACTTTGTTTTTGCCATAGATTATTAAAGAAGTCAAGTTGCCAGAAGGTGGGATGAGAGCTTTTTTTCATGGGCTGAAGGTTGGTTAAAGTCAAGAAAGAAAAGAACGGTTTAAATTTAACTCTGCTTAGATGTTTCAGTGTTTGTTTCTTCATGTATTTTATACTTTATGGACAATCAGTTCATTGTGTATTCTGTGTGTATTCATTGTTTTTCTGCCTTAGATATCTAGGCCCTTTAAAAATGTCTTGAAAATATTTGCAGATATTAAAAGGTGGGCATGATCAGTAGCAGCCTACAAACACCTTAGTCACAAATATTCTTAGGAGTGTTAGACGTATTTATTTAAAAGTAGCTCAGTAAAATTGTTAAAATACATAAATACTCCAACATTTAATACAGGTGTTCAGCTCTTCAATATATAATTAAAAAGCAGTTGTATAAAAATTTTTTAAAAAAACTATCCTGAGTTGGATGCATTGTGTAAAATGTTTTCTACATCTTATTGCTCTTCCACTAGGTCTTCTATACTGCAAAGCATGGAGGGTGATCATATGAGTTTATAGTTTCATGAAGCCCAGCTAAGTTTTCCCAGGGTTTTCAATACCTGCATCACTCAATTTCAGTGTAATTGGGACAAGTTCACATAAGGGTAGCAAAGAACAAATAATATTCTATATTATCTGTAACAACTTCTATGTCAGGTATGCAGATTAGAAAGCAACACATACAGAAGCATTGCTTAGAAAAACCATAATAAAATTGTTCCAGTACTGGGCTAATTTTCTGCAAAAATGGATACACAATTAATATTCAAATATTATTAATTGTTAGATATGCCTGAACTTTTCCTATACAATTTCACTCGGAGTTTTTTGGCAGGACCAATGAGACCTTTTTTTATATCCCCATGATAAAAAACTAATTTACATGAAAATTTTCCATGCAACTGCATTAAGGCAGTGTGGTAGCAATCAAAACCTTGTATGTCATACACAGACTTGAAATTACCAGCTGACATAGTTTCAAGTCACCACAACCACTTTCTTCCACCAGGTAACGTTTCTCAGTAGAAACAATAAAGCCAAAGCACATCCTTGTGCCTGTCAAGAGCTGAAAGCAGACACCTGTGTCTTGTGCTCTGTAGTGCTGCCTGGGCCAGGCTTTTAAAAGGGTCGGGGTCATTGCCCTTGCAGCTCTTTTGGTTTCTGATGGACCAGCTGGATGTGTCTAGGAGAGCCAGCAGAATTTTGAGGAAAAGTACTCTACGTTAATAAAAATGTTACACATATAGCAAAAAATGTAAAGTTATTAGGTTTTTTTCTCTCTTCCTCCCCCTGCCCTCCCCAGCAATTCATTTCAAATTGAGAAATCCTGTGAAGCACTCATTATAATCATTCAGAGTCTGGATTTTACCTAGTTCAGAAACAGGTAAGTGTTTCAAACATATTTAAATTTCAGGTTAAGAGAGTCAAGAATTGGAAGAATTTTTTTATCAAGGGAAGGAGTAGGAAAGTAACAAATGCTATATATTCTGCTTCTCATCTTCCCCCTCTTTGTGAACTGTCTGTACCCTGTACCCATTAAGCTGTTTATGGCAGAGAATGTCAAATGTGATCTCATTGAATTGCAAGGTTCTGGTGGGAGCAGGAACATGCCAAAAGCCACACATATAGAGATGTTTCTTTTTGCACTAGAGCATTTTTTAGTACTTTACCCTAGTAATATGATTTATAGCCATTGTAAGTCTCATTGACACTTTCAGCAGGAGACTAGAGGGATCCAGAGAAGACTCTAGTCCACTTTGACTCTTAGAAATGTTTCTTTAGAGACATGCTTTGGGGATTTTATATATCAAAGAACAAGATTGTAACCAAATCTAAAAATGTAACTTACTTAACCAAATATATCTTTCATTTTTCCCTGTTGTTCTGAATGGTATTTCACTAGAGGTTAGTTTGTTTTATTACCAGCTAGCCCACAGTATCTTTACAGGTATATAAACTCTGCCTTTATGTTGTTAAAATATCACATTTCCTAGCATTGGGATGGGATCATTTGCGTAAATATTTGCCAGAAAATAAAAAGGGGTTTCAAAGCCGGTCTGAAGTAACAAGTGGAGATTGTCACTAATTAAACATTCCTTTGATTGTCTTCTGGCATTAGGGCTTGGCCAACACACAGAGCCCATGCTCACAGCATTCAACTCTTCAAAACACATCGCCCATGTGCAGTAAGTTCCTTGTGAATGGCCTGTTCTAACTCTTGCTCAGTATTTGGGAATTGTTTGGGAGCACTTCATCAAGAAACTGATCTCAGGGTTTCACTAATGATAGATGGTCAAATCTTATTGCCCAGGACATCCACAGAGCTGTAAAACTAGGTAATGGCAACTGAAGCCAGGTAGCGTCTCTGTGCCTGAAATATTCCAAAGTCTGGGAATTGCCTAAACTAAATTAGAGACTTTAAAATAATAGACTTCAAACAAAAGTTTAAAATAAAGCTACAGAAAGCAGTGAAGGTTTAGATTCAGAATGACTCTTCACAGCTTCAAAATTGTTCACTAATTTTAAAAGTGTTCTCATGACTTCAGGTAAGTGTATTTCATTCAAGTACTCCATGGAGATACCAGTAAGAAGGTACTCCACTCATTTATCTTCTAATTTTCTTCTCTGTTTCATAGAGAAAAATTCTGTGTGACTTCTAATTTCTGTCATAACTTCCCCCAGTTATCTGCATACCTTGTAGTCAAACTCATTTGAGAATAGTGATACACAGAGCTGGCACTCAATTTGATCATGGCAGTGTGTCTGGAGCTCATGACTGCCATGCTAATTGCAAACATTGCAGTATTTCACTGCTCATGGATGGATCTCCTCTTGTCAGAGACAGTAGGTCCATAGGCATCTGTGTCTGTGTTACTCACAAAAGGCCACATTTCCTGAAATATGTCACCTTTGACTTTTCTGGGTTAAAATTTGCTGATGGATGCTAAGGGAGGATCAAATCATCTTTTCAATGTATGTATGTCTTGTAAAATTCTCCAATGATTTTTTTTTCCATATTCCAGTGCAATAGTACTTCTACAGAATATGTTTAGAGCTGTAGGATAGGTTATTTCACACATTAATAAATAAGTTCAACAAATACTTTTCAAGAACAAGTCATGACAGATTCAGACTCTGAAGTACCACTAATAAGTTCTTTTATTTTGCACATAGAAATAGCACACAGATTTATAAAATGGACAAACAAAACCAAAAGAAGAACTGACTATAAGTAAATAAATTAAAAAAAAATAGATCCCCACATAATTTTCTAACACATGTGGCAATAATTAACTGTGTATTTTGGCAGTAGCTTTCTTTGCTTAGCAACTCTAAAATGAGACATTCTGGATATTTTCTCTAGGGATCTGAGTGCATTTCTGTTATTGGAATGTTGATAACAATATTAAAATACTGTGTTTACTTCAACTTCCTATAATGCAATTTCTTTAATATTTTTGGTTTAGATTTTAAGGCTCAGTTTTGTTCCCACTGAAATCAGACAAAAAACCCAAAACCAAATATGTGATCTCTTTTGGGCTATACTAAATATTGCACAATAATGTCTGGGGGACCCCAAGACAAGAAGGACATGGACCTGCTAGAGCAAGGCCAGAAGAAGCCACTAAGTTGATCACAGGGCTGGAACACCTCTCTTAGGAGGAAAGGCTGAAAGCTTTGATCAGCCAGGAGAAGGCAAGGCTTCAGGGAGACCTAGGAATACAAAGAGACCTTTTGGTACATAAAGGAGACTTACAATAAATCTGAACAGGGACATTTCACAAGGGCAGGTAGTGACAGGACAAATGGGAATGACTTTAAATTGAAGAAGGGAAGGTTTATATTAGATATTAGGAAGAAATTCCTGACTCAGAGGGTGGTGAGGCACTGGCATGAGTTGCTCAGAGAATCTGTGGACACCGCATCCCTGTAAGTTTTCAAGGCCAGGCTGGACAGAGCTCTGAGCAACCTGGTCTAGTGGAAGGTGTCCCTGACTGTGCTGCGGGGATGGAACTGGAGGATTTTAAGGTTCCTTCCAACCCAAACCATTCCATGGTTCTATGAATATTAATTTATTTTGCATTTGGGGTTACAGAGGGGATAGCCAATTGTAATCTTGGACCCTGATTCCTGGTGTTTTCAGGGCTGCTGACATCCATTGCTTTACTGAAGTAAGGGTTGCTTATATTCACAAAAGTTTGCAGTATAAATGTCTAAATGTCTGTAAGCTGAATATTACAGAATCTACAACAATAGAGAGTTTTCAAGGAACTTCTACTGTTACCTATTTAAACTGTCTGCAGCTACTTTTCCTCTTGATTTTATACCACTTATGAAATAAAGAAAAGTATTAAAAAATACTAACACCTTTAGTTTTCTTTTTAAATAGTTAGTCCTACATGTCTTATGTCAAAATCACAAGAAGAGCATGCACCCAAACCTCTTGAAGGAGTATCTTCTGTTATAGAGAAGCACAGAAGAGAATTCTACATTTTAAACCATCAGTGACTTGATCCACAGTATTTTTCCTTAACAAAAACAAACCCAACAAGCCCCTAAACTAAGTCACTAAATTAGTGATCTAAAAGCATTGTTTAGGTGGGAGCTGGGCTCTTCCTGAAAGACCTGGAATTTCCAAAGTCCTGCTGCAGTTTACAATCTCATAAGAGATTCAGATTCCTCAAGGTGTCAAGTTACCTAGCACCAACAAAAATTTATGAATTAACTTTGAGGTGGGTTTAGCATTTCTTGCATGGGGTTGCTTCTAAAGGAAGGCTGATTTTGATTAATGTCTTGTTTTATATAAATTATCTGTGTGTGCAGAAATTATTGGTTTGTGTCCAGTAAACTTCCAATCCTTATTTCAGTTGAGAATTCTTAAACTTAAAAAAACCCCAGATTGTGCTGGTTTTTGGAGAGGGAAGTGGAAGGAATTTTTTTATTTTATGGTGTATATAGTTTCAAATAAAAAGTGTCTTTTGGAATTATTGCTGAATATTAAAATTGGTGTTAAATAGAAAATTAAAATGCCTGAATATTAAGAATAGAATCTAAAACAAAGAGAGAACTGGTATGGAGTGATTCTGTATTTTGCAATAATATTGATCTAAAGGTGCAGGGGTCATCACAGTTTCTGGTAAGTAAAGGTCTTACAAAATTTCTTGATTCCGAGTTGATGTGGTTGAGAGGCGCTATTTATCTGTGTTGTTTATGGTTAATGCCAACTTGTCTTGTTCTCATCAAAGTGTATGGCTGTTTTCCTATGCTTTTGAGCCTTGTACAACTCAATGCTCATTACTGGAGATCTTTTCCAGAACGTTATGTGATACTGCCTAGTTCTGGAAGTTAGTGAGTTAGTCTGTCCGTCTTGGATTCCATCTTTAACTCCCATGTTTACTTTTGGGGTTTTCTTTGAACTATATTCATTTAAACTATAGCTGTAGAATACAATTTGGAAGTATTTTACAAATAGAGATGAAATGTTCATACTAAGAATTCTCTGACAAAGAAAGCGTTTCTCATGCAGAGATCTTTGCAATACTGGTAGCTGAAAGGAAACTTTCATCACTACAAACTCTGTTGTAAGAGTTACTTGCCAATCTTTGTAGCATGACAGAACAAAATCAAATCCATGTTGTATCTGTTGATTTAAGAATTTTATGAATTTTCACAGCAAAAAAAAAAAGAAGTAAATTTTTCTCAAGGAAAGAATGTTTTTAATCAGAAACATCAGGCATGACCAATCCCTACCAGGAAAGGGTTTAGGTGGAACCACAATGTGGTATTTTTTCATGTTGAGAAAAAAAAAAAAGTTATGACCTAATTTTTCTTTTGTTGATATAATTTTGAATGTGGGGAAAATGCCATGAAAAATTTCAACATAAAAATAATTAAGAAATTGGAGTGTAGTTTGCATGAAGGTGCTGTAGTATTGTTTTGTAACTCTCAATCTCTCTGTTCAGTGCTTGGCTCAAAACTTCTAATGCAAGTTACCAATAAACTTGAAAGCTGAGCTGAATGAAATGTAACAGTGAGAGAGGTAAGTGCTTTTAGGAAGGGGGACAGAGAGATTTCATTTTTTGCAGAGCAGTTCAGAGAGTTTGTGCTCAGCCGGCTTTGCTATAAATCACTTTCTGTTTCTTGG
This sequence comes from Atrichornis clamosus, assembly GCA_013400975.1. Classification (NCBI taxonomy): domain Eukaryota; kingdom Metazoa; phylum Chordata; class Aves; order Passeriformes; family Menuridae; genus Atrichornis; species Atrichornis clamosus. The sequence goes on from WBMZ01003016.1 coordinate 60,169, forward strand.
AAGAACTGAACTAAATGGCCCAACACGTTTAATGTACTTTGTGTACTTTATATACACATAATATACATATGCAGCTTATAATTTCCATTGAGCAATATGTCATTTACATATTTACAATATTTGTCGACACAAAAATAGAGAATTTTCTGAAAGTAAATGTTAAACGGGAAGCAGTATTCTTTCCTAGCTAACACATCAGGCTGGAACTTTGGAGATGTGGCTCTACTTGTAATTTTTTTCAATAACATTTTCAAGTTTGGACAAGTCTTTTCATGCCTTACCATCTCCTCTGTGCCTTTTCTTTTGACACAATCTTGATAGCATACACAGAAGCAAAAATGCTTTGACATCATCAGTGCTTTTGAATGCTGCTTTAACAGAAAAGAACACTGCTGGTGCTTCATTTCTGTCTGCAATCCCTTCATCTTTTCTTAAAATCATGTCTCCAGGCTCCAAATAGAAGAAAAAATAAAAAGGTGTTATTTTATTTACCTACATTAATGAAAGAATGAAATTTAATATAAAAATTAATAGAAGACCTTCATTCTACAATCCCAAAAAAATACTGAGGAATTATTTAACTGTCTGCCTGAAGAGAGCTTCAGATTTTCGTGTTACTTATTTTCAGAAAGCTGTGATTTAAGGATTGGCTCCTACTGAACATAGCTGGGAGCAAATGTGCCTTGTTCCTGCAGCAGTGTTTATAACAGGTACACCTATGGCAAAGCACATGGAGAAACACTAGTATGAGTACTGATAATTTTGCAGCTGATCTTCAGAGCCGTGCAGTTATTATGGGTTGTTGCTGCGCCTCAGACAACATCAAATGCTTTTGGTACACTCAGGTTTGGTATCAGTCCCTAAGGAAAAGGAAGTAATTATTCGGTGCTTGTGATGGAGGAAAAGAACTTGTCTGTCCTTTGCTGCAAGGGAAAACAATGCAAACTTTTGTTCCTACCAAGTGCTGGGCTGGCAGATGGCCTGTCACCCTTGCCAGGAATTTGGGCAGAGAGTGCACAGTTTACACTAGCTGAGATTCAGCTGTGATGACTTAATTCCAGGGAGATGCCATCTCCTTGCAGCAGGATTTCAGGAAAGAACAAGCAGCTAGCTTGTTGGCAGCTTACTGTGCTTGTGCAAAGAATATCAGATAATGAGACCCTCTGGGATATGTGAGACTATCTCCCTTTTCTGTTTGCAGGCTATTCCCAAGAACAAAAGATGCAATTTGAGAAATAAAAGACATCACTGAGGACTTGTACTGGTAAAAACAAGATTAACAATTCCAAAGGTACTACATTGTAGAAGGTGTGAAGAAATTATTACATCATTCAGGATCTTAGGCCACTCCCCTCTTGGATTGCATTTCATTTGTCATCTTCAATGTCATCTTAATCTTGCAACTGTGTGGTGGAAGCTGATATCTTGGAAACTCAGTGAATTTACTAGAACAGGAGGCACAATGTGAGGTCTTTAATACAGTGTCTATGTTTCATTTCCAGTTAAAGATTTGTTTCACAGATGTTTTGCTAATATCTGGATAGGGGTTTGCTACTAGTCTTCTTTTTCCTCTCCCTGATAAGTTCCTTATAAAAACTAGTATGCAATATGAAAAATGCATGTATTTGTGCAAAAGGAGGTGGGGCCTGGAGAATGCTTTCAGTTTAGATGCAAAAGCAGAGAGAAACAAGAGGAACATGTCCCAGTAAAGTCATTGAGTGAACTAATTAAAAGTTTGGACTCACTAGAAGTTTGTTTCAGAAGATGCAGTTTGCACACTGTAAGTTTTGAAGTAAGGCTGCAGAATGAAAGATTTGCTGGTGATTCAAAGAAGATGTAAGTAGAAATGATCTTTGCAGTATTTTGACATTTGTGGAAAAAAGTCCATTCCAGAACTCTCCTTCAGCTCCTACTTTGCACTATCTCCACAGTGCCTTCCTGTGCACAGGTGGGCTCCTGCACATTTTGCTGACTTTTGGTGCCTCTCTTTTCCATGTGCTAGAAGGGATTCAAAATGGGAAACTAGAAATAAAAAAAAAATAGAAATGAGTCCATTCATCAGTATTCAATCAGGAGAGGTGTGCTACTGTCTGTTGAGGCAGCCTGAGGTAGTTATTTTTCTGAGTTAGGATGTACATAGGAAAGCTTAAGTGATAGGTTTCTGAAAATCAAACACTCTAACAGTAAGTTCTAAAGCAAATTTAAAACAACCTTCATCTTCGTGTTTCCAAATCTGGCCAACATTGAGTTTTTGGTTAGAGAACTGGTGGCTGATAGTTGCTTGGCAGTGCTTGTTAGGAAGTTATCTAAATGCCATGTGCTCTTTCCCAGTAGATTTTCCAGTGCCTCTATGAAGCTGGGCCAGTGCACACTAAGGATATAACCAAACCCATACAGTTACATTACACATCTCATTATTCAGTACTCATAAATGTTTTACGTATTTTGTATTTCTTACAGAGCAGTTTTGAGTTCTCTGCAAACCCTTACACTCTCTGTTCAAATGAAACAAAGGAATCATGATAATAATTGCAATAAAGTCCTATGTATTGCGTACTTCGCACAGATTGTCTTACAATATCAAGACTCAGCAAGTTTTAAATCATGTGGTTTTAGAATCTCAGTTCTCTATTTCATTAAAGGCCATAATTAGCTCTCAGGACTGTGAAAGAAAAAAGAAGTGAGGAAAAACTATTAATATCTGTTTACCTGAGACGGACTCACATGAGCTTTGTGCTATCAGTTCTAGGTAATAATCATTAAAAGTGACTTGTCACCAGACAAGGACAGGGAAGAATGATATTTTGTACAGTGTCACAAGAGCCTCCTCTGATCTCAGTATTGATGTGAATAAGACATGATAAAGCTTTCAGATTTGTTATGCTCAACTGAAGTTGGCTTATTTCAGTGTTCTGGTTTGCTAAACTGTAAAGCATGTTATTTTTTTTATCTTGGTTTTTGGTAACAGCAGATGTTTTTATTTCTCTGGATATTGTTAGATTCATGACAACTGTGTAGCTTCCAACAGGGGACAGAATGGTAGGAGGATAACAGGCAATTATATTTCCCTGGAACTATCAAAACTCTTTTAACATTGCTCTTATGGAGGTTCACAAGTTCTTAATGAGGGAAAAGGGGGAAAAAACATATGGTGAACTCCTGTCAGAAGAGAATCCTCTTTGAATTAACTCTGTTTATCTTCCTGTCAACCTCTGTAGGTCCTGACTTTCAATTTTAATAAGAAATTTTTTTGGGCTTTTTATTTTTTTAGTATGAAGAACTAAGCAATATCAATTGCATCATGAGCACTTGCCACATCAGACCTTGATGAAAAGAGACACAGGAGCTTTCTTTGACCACAGCTGTAGGACTTCAGCTGACTCTTCTTGCAGTCTGCAGAGTCTGATCCTGCTTCTGGCTCTCACACTATTCCCTGTTCCCTAATCCGTGCTTCCACCACCATTCTGTCTCCTCTTCCATTGCATTTGCCAAGCAGCTACTTAGGAAATCTCAGCAGAATTCAGGATGTGGCCCAGCAATTCTTGTCAGTTGATGTGTTTCAGCTGTAGGGAAAATGGTAAGTCAGAGCCTGAGAAACAGGGAAAGGGGGGAACCAGGCTCAGTCTTGATGAGCAAACCTTGTCAACATGAGCTTACTTGCCAGGTGCTGTTTAGAGGGTTGAATTTACTCCGAGAGCAGGATAGAATAGCTGCTTAATATTTGTAGATGCAGAGAATGTCCTTACAGTTTTGTACTTCTGTGTGTGTACCACATTGTGTGCAGGTTTGCATGGTTTTGTTGGTTGCTGAGTCTGAAAGTAAGTTTAGGTCTAAATAGCAACAAAAAATTTGTGCTTAATGCTCAGGGAACCAATGACATATTTTATTGTTTATTAAGATGACAATATTAAACCTTTCCCAATATCTGTAGTCATTTAGGAAAGTTTGAATAAAGAAATAACTAAATCTCCTCTGGGTCAACTAAAAAGTCAAATGAAAGCAGTGTCTACTGAATTGTGCATCTTTCCTTCCTGTACTGTGAGAGAATTAGGAGAAAATTGATTTGTCTTGTGTATCTCAGAGAGGTGAGCTGGGATTAAAGTGCATCTTGAATAGCAGCATCTTCAAGTTGGTAAGAGAGCCTCATGCAAGAAAACCAGTAAAATCAGGAAAAAGAAAAACTCTATAACTGGTGTGTTAGCTAATACATGGAAAATGTGTTTCCATGGACAGAGGCCACAATGAAACCAGAGCCAATGACAGGTAATACTTGTGAGCCAATTACTTTGCACTAATCATGATTAACCCAGACATTAATAGGCTGATCAGAAAATAATGTTATGTTGATATTCTTGCAGCCACTTTTTGTTGTGTTAACAAATTTAAAGTAAGGGTATTTACATTGATTTATTGTTTTTTCTTAATATTAGAAGTTTTTATATGTTGTTGGTTTTATGCTTTTAACACTGGCTGCGTGAATGAACTACAAGAGATAAATGTTTATTTGCATGAGACTCTCAATTTTAACTTTAAAATTATAATTTCAGTAAAAAAAAAAATTCAAACTTATTCTAGAACCAGCCAGCCTTTTATCCTGATCAAAACCAAGAAGCAAAACAGAATTTTCATCCTTTATAGCAATAATCAATGAGGCTGGTAAATTTGGAAAAAGTTGATCTGCTAACAAATAATTTCTAAAGGAACTGTTGATTAAAAAGAAACAACAACAAAACAACATTCCCCTCTTCAACTTCTCAACCTATATTTAATATCTTCAGAAACTGTAGTTAAAATAAGCTTTCATCTGTATTTGATGTGCTTTTCTAAGATATTGATTTGTAATTAATTTTCCATTAGTGTGTTGACTTCTTCTATTGATAAAGGGTGTCAAAGGGCTAATTAACTAAACAGTTTCATAATTAAAATATTCTGTGGGTCCAAAATGCAGTAAAATAATAACAATTAAAAAAAACCCCTCTCCACAAGAAAGAAAATTGTTGTATACAGTAAGATTGGGAAGTTCTTCTCTGAAACCACATATCTCAGCTGTGATAGTCATCTTTGCTGAATAGTGGGTTTTTCCTGACATCAAATATTTTCGCCTCCTTGTAACCCTCTGGATGTATGTAAGAAAACTGTGTGATTGATATGATGTATCCAATCTGACTGGCAATTCAGGCATTTTTCTTAGAAAAAGTTATTTATTCTCTTACCATGAAGGAGAAAGCCAAGACCAGATGTTCAAGATTTCTTCACTCGAAATACCTGATCATTTCAAAACAAGACCTTATGTTTTCTTGCTTGTTTTTTTTTTTTTTTCAATGGTTTTACTCCATCTTTCATCTTACAGCGTATTCCTATTGGGCTTCTGCCTAGGAGTAACAGATGAACTGTAAAGATTAATATTTCAGTAGTTACAGTTCCTGTGATCTAAGAAATACAGTTTTTAGCATTCTCATTGAAAAAGAATATTTATTGTTTCCTCATGTCTTTCGCTCACACCAAGAAACATAAATCACAACACAATCCTCTGGCAAATATGCTCCTTAAGATTTAGCCTAAGAGCAAACACTTTTGTAAACTACTAGAAGATAATTGATTGTGTTAATCTACTAGTTGAATACAAACTACTGCAATAGAAGCACTTATTTAAATAAAACTGCTTATTTAACATTTTAAAACCAGAGCAAATCAAACAAGATAATTTAAAAACATCAAGAAACCTTTCAATTTATGTTTTTCCTAAACTGTATACTAATTGGTAGTTCTTATGTCATGATTGAGTTGAGAAATAGGGCAGTTTTGTTTAAGATGCCTTTGGGATAAATGAGTATCCATTATAAGAAATGCCTTGGTGGCTGCCAAATTTAAGGCCATTTAGGAGCTAACTTTCATAGAATCATAGGATATCCTGAGTTGGAAGGAATGCACGAGGATCATAAAGTCCAGCTCCCAGCCCTGCACAGCACCATCCCCAGGAGTCACACCATGTGCCTGAGAGCATTGTCCAAACACATCTCGAACTCTGTCCGGCTGGTGCTGTGACCCCTTCCCTGGGCAGCCTGTTCCAGTGCCCAGCCACCCTCTGGGTGAAGATCCTTTTCCTGATGCTCAACCTAAACCTCCCCTGACACAACTTCAGGCCGTTCCCCCAGGTCCTGTCACTGGACCTCACAGAGAAAAGATCAATGTCTGCCCCTTCTCTTCCCTAGTGAGGAATTTTTAACTGCAATGAGGTCTCCCCTCAATCTCCTCTTCTACAAAGTGCTTGAATGGCGTGAGACAGTAGTTCCTTGATGGATTCTAAAGAAAAGCTAGAGATCGTTTCCAAAACATTAAAGACTTTTCAAAATTACCATATCATAAATCCAATAATATCTATTCATATCTGCTCTGCTCTTTTTGATTTCTAAATAGTATTCTATTGTTTTTTAATGACCACATCAAAACTATGGCCTCTTGTCTACCACTTTTGTATGTAGACTGAGATTCATTTTGGTCACCAGCAAATTAGTCATCTAGTCCAAAATTGGTTGTTTAGGTTATCTCCTTAGTTTGTGGTAGAGGACAATTCAGCCCTTTCAGAAAAGGTTGGTAGGATATGTTGCTCTTGGGAAGTCTCTCCCTGGTTAACTATGATAGCAGTTTATCCTGGCTGTGTGCTCTTCATATGGCTAATATTTGGTGAGATAAGTCTAACGCACAGATGAGAAGCTGGGCCTTTTGACATGCTGCTTGGGACCTCAGTTACTGTAATAAAAAAGAGATGAGGGATAACTATGGTTAAATAGTAGAGGTATGCTTATTTAGTTCACATACATGTAAAATTTGCAGTTTGGCCACTAAAATGAGGATGTATTTGCCAATGCAATGTTTATGTCTGTGTTTCATTAAATAATCCTAGAACATTTTGGTACAAAAGTGCTTATCTCTGCATGCAACCTTTTTCTAGGAAGGCTCACCCTTTTCTTGTATGAAAACCAGTACGGTTTAGTTAGATTTTCCCAGGCAATGCTGTTTTCTGAAACCCTGTATGTTATGACATGCAGGTGAAACTAGTGTGATTCAGTAGAAAAACTTGTTCACAGAAAGTCTCCTAATCCAGTTAGCTGTTTAATTGCAAGTCTGGGAACAGCTTGCTTCTGCATATATTCAAATTTTAATTGTTTGCTGACTATAGAACTTTGTATTATTTATGAAATTCAGGAGCTGTATCAAAATTGTACTTAGTCAGACAGTCTACTGCAGTTCTAAGGTGAGTGTACCTGCACGGATGCAGACGATAATAACATTTAGAGTAATGCTATGCACCTGAAGAAATGTATAAGATAAACTCTCCAAATGTTTTGGAGAAACATAAGTCCGTAGAAGCAGAAGTCCATTTAATACAGTGTTGTTCCAAGGGCTTCCATGTATTTTTGTCTCCAGCTCCTGGATCTGACTTAGCCTAGGAATTTCTGCAATCAGGCATTTCCTAGGTCAAGCCTCTGAAATGCCAGTGTTCTGGGTAGGGAGTTCTCTCCCTCGCCAGCACCTCTTTGAGTTCTTACTCATTTTTTGACATAGGAACTCTTCCCTTTGGTAAGTTTGATCTAGCTCTGGATTCTGACTTTAATGTTAAAATCTCTTTTCTCCCTCTGTGGTCACACAAACGGACTACTAGGCAGGTACAGTTGCCTTGAGACATCTCAGTCATGTGGAAACAAGTGAATTTGTCAGAAAAAGGGTTACAAACCATGGCCAGGTTTCTCCCACTGTCATCAGGGAGGGAATAAGCTGTGACAGGGGGTGATAGAAATCAGTTATGGTTTTACTAATCTTGCTGCTGCAGGTGAAAGCAAGACAAAGAGGTGACCTTGCTGTCAGAAAAATTCTCTGTGTTTCTCATAAATCTTGATTCTGACTTGATGGTGGAAGCAGTACCGATAAACTTGCCTTTCCAGTGCACAGTGAGTCTATGGCTGCTTTCTGCTTTGTCATGCACTGCAGAACACTGCTGTGGGTGACTGCCCTTGTCTTTGTCTAGAGCTGCTCCTGTCCCTCTGCGGGGGAAATGCACTATGCATGCAATGCCCGAATTCCCTTTGTGCAGATACGTAACTACTTTATCCTGGGAGATTTAGCTCACGTACCTCACACAGGGCAGGTCAGAGAAACATTCTCCAACACAGTCAGTACAGAGCCAAATTGACTTCATGAAAGTCCCTCAGAAAACCCTGTTTATATTGTGCAAACAATTTTCAGAGGAAGAAAAAGAGAACAATCAGTTATTCATGCAACAGCATTGGTTTGGCTAGAGGAAATGTTCCTAAACCCTTACAACTGCTTTTGAATGCCAGCCAGTATGAAACACAGAAGTAATGTTAATTTAAATGCAATTTCAAGTAGCTAGTGATGAAGTAGCTTACCAAGGACAAATGTCTTGGAGTACCAGACGGACAAAAGGAAGAAGATCAATTTTCTCAGGCAAGGAATTGCAAACTAAAATTTTGTCATCATGTTAAAGGCACGTTAAAAATGAAATCCACAATATTTATCCTTCTTAGCAATTTTCAGGAGTAATTTTAACCTGAGATATATTTAAGATTATCCCCCCTGTCTAATTTCTCTTATGATGTGTCTTTACTTGTCCTTATCTTACATAATTGCTTTTAATTAAGGTAATCTGGATGTGGACTTGGCAACTGTTTCAGTGGGGTAAATCACAATAAAGTTCTTGAGTGCAGAGCTGCTGAGAGGAAGGAGACGTCAGGATGCCAATTTACAAAAGGTGCATAACATTCTGCACTTCCACATGAGAGCTGAGTGTGTTGTCATCTTCCTCGGAAGCTGACACTGGCACATGCACCCGGATACATCCCATCTAAGCCACGGCACTTATCGGAGGCATCTAAACTAGGAGCTTGCTTAATGTTGCCTTCATGTCTAACTGAAGAGTACAAGCACCTCTGGAAGGTAATTCTGCCCACCTGGGATCTGACTGACCCCCTGCAGGTGCCTTCAGCTGGCTCCTTTTGCAGTGCAGAGCACAGGGAGTGACTGGTGTGCCAGTTCATGTGCCTTAGGTAGTTCCCGAGTTAGATGAGGAAATTTAGACCACCATACTCTGCTGCCTGGTTGTATTCTGACCCTCTGTTAGGCTCCAAGGCTTTGCATACTGTGACTGGAGATAGATAGGTACATAAACATGGAAACCATAACAGCCAGCATGCTTTTGGAGAATTGCCTCAGCCAAGGAGAGCAGCGTATATCAAGGTCACCGTGCTATTAATATCTTATATAGCACAGCATCCGCAGCTCTAAATCAAAGCATGTTGCTTTGCCTATGCCTTGTCCATATAACTATGGACATTATGTACAGGTTCCTACTACTAACAGGAGTAGATAACTTCTTTAGGTCCACTTAACTTCTTGAAGTCCAGATGAAAAATCTATGTATGTCTCTGAATCCCAAACAGTGAAAATGTGACAGGGTTTGTCCCTCCAATATGTGAAAATTTAGACTGTTCTCTCTGGGAGAAGTTTTTTATGTGTTTCTAAGACAATTATAACAATTTACAGCAACTTTTTCAGTATTTCTGAATGCATTGCCAATGCACTACTCTAGGCCTGAGGAGCTGTACAGTAAATTAGGGCTACATCCAAGTGGGAATTCAAGAGTTGCAATGCTGGGGCTTGCAGAGCTAAGGCACATAATCTCTGCAGTGGAGTCCAAAGCAAAAAGTGGCTCTTGGACCCCCCTGCAATGCACGAGGAGTAACAGGTTACTCAAAATCAGATTCAGAACACAGCAGCACATTGAGCAGGGAAGAACGTGAATCAAAAGTGGGAAAGTCTGAGGACCGCAGTGTGGCTACAGTCATTTGCTGTAGAATGTTAAACAACAATAATATATATATTAGTAGTTCAGAGCCTAGTGAAGGACTACCTTTCTTTCTGAAATATAAGGAGGAAGAATGATCTTTGTTTCCCCTGAGTCAGTCTTCATACCTGTGGCACTAGTAACCTTGTTGGTTGAATTCATTGTCACCATATTAACCGAGGTTTTAATTCCTATGTACTTTTTAAGTGTTTTAGAAGCAGAGGAAAGCCAAAGGGTTTCTTCCCAGAAAAAATAACAACCAAATGTGATGATGTTGGAAACAAGGCATGAGGAAACAGAAGCTGTGTTTGGTCTGTGTGTGAAGGTGCCGTTTCAATGGCTCTACAATTCCCACAGCAGTCTTGCAGTGCCAGGAAGAGTGAGTGGGCAGCAATTTGGACAGGGGTGCTCTCACAAAGATCAGAGGAGAAATGCTGGCAGCAGTTCTCCTCTTGTTGTTTGGGGCTGTGACACAAAGTGGATGTGGTAGGATCAGTATTCAAGAGGGAGTACACAAATAATCCCTTGACTGAAAATAGTTCCACCAAGATGTTAGTCATCTGGGGTAGGACCCAAACCACAGCATACTGATCGAAGAAAGCTTGGGGCCTTGCCTAATCTAAAAAATGTGGAGCAGAAATAAGAAGTCTGCTCTGCTGCTATGCACTGTGACTGCTGCAGCATATGTCTAGTTTTGCTGTGGTTTATGGATATAGACAATGTCACCTACCAATGGAAAAAAAAATTCTGTACTTATTGCACAACTTCACAATATGGCCTATTGTGTTTCATCAAGAGAAACAGAAGTGTTTTCTTCCAAGTATTTCTGCTATTTTAGTTACAATTTAGATTTAAAGGGAATCTGACAAGAGCTAGGAGAAATTGTTTTTCGTTAGAAGTAGCAAAACAGTCTGAATTTTAGTTGAAGGTAGTATCACGTTGTTCAATGCTAATGGAGAAAAAAACACAAATAAAACAAAAATAGAACAATTATTAAAGCCCAAGCTTAAGTGATTTTAAGAGTCTACTTGACTTGCAAACTCAACACAACGGTGGGCTCCTTTTCACATGGACATTTTGCCCTGCTGCTCTCAGACCTAGACTTGAGTTCATACTTGACGAGACTTGAGTCCAAACCTAGACTTGAGTCCATATTATTTGAGCAGGTGGTAAAATTAAAATCTATGCAACATTTTCCATTCTTCCTCAAGGGCAATGTGGTCTTGCTTTGCATGCATGGATTGGTACCCTACACGCCCAAATAATATTATAACTAATATAACTAGTATAAATTATATAAACTAATACAAAACGATTTTTGTCATTAGTTATGTTGGGAAATTAAGCCTGGAAGAAGAACCTCACTGTATCCCTATGATAGGTACAAAACCCATATTCCCCAAACCAGGCAGCAGAAAGTGTCTGATCTGTGTGGTGAAGCAGAAATCTGGTTGAGTCTTTATATTCTATCTTTAACTGGTCTAATGGACAAAGTATCAGCAGGGCATAGTATGTAGTCTTATTTTACATTATCCATATTTGTTTTCCCTCAAGAAAACTGGGGAAGTACATTCTAGATGAAATCAGCATATGCATATGCTCAGCTGCTGCTCATTTTAACAGTATATATCAATGTGTTCTTGTCAAACCAGGAGGCCATTTCAGATCAGTCTCTACCTGTCTCTGGGCTAAAAGAATAACTCCATCAGTTCCATTCTGAAGTGGAAATGATCACTCTGCACAGACAAGTAAATAAAGAGACAAAAAGGCACAATGTTAACCTCTAGGAGTTATCATTGTGTGTGTTGTCTCTCTCAGAGTGTGTCAGTGCCTCGTTGCATGCTTCTCTTAAAAACTTGATGGCATCCTGCGTGTCTGCAGCATAGGAAAAATTTTAAAAATCAAACTCAAAGGAGAGTTCGATTACAAGAACAGCAATACAAATTATAAGGCCAGTGCAAATATGTATAGTCTTGCTTTGATTTATTTATGAGAGAGAAAAGAAAGATATTGAATGATTTTGTCTTTTGAACATTTCAGATATTTGCACCAGTCCCAGGTTTTGTAGACATATTTCAGTTTTCAACAGGAACTAGCAAGCATTAGGTGTTTGATTCTTGACTTGGCTTTCAATTTTATTTCTGGGGAAAGTGATCTCAGTTGCTTATTTGTCTTTCAATCATTTCATAATTTTATTGCTGTAAATGAGAAGAGATTTTACCTTTTATGAGCAGCCCATATTTCATAATGACTTTAATTAAATCCTCCCTTTCTGTAAACAGTGATTTCTATAAGAATTAACCAGGTTACCTACTTTTAAAATATAAAGCATACATTATTATTTCAGAAAGGAGTAACAGCCAAATTGTCATACAAAAAACCCATCCCAAATCAGTGATGATATTTTATACGCACTTTGATGATTCCTGCAGATGCAATAGTAAGTGAAGTCTGTTAAGCTGGTGGCTGATCTTGATCACACTTGAACATGTTTCAGACTCCTGTTACTTTAGCTCTATTCAGTGGGTTTTGTTCTGCTTTTTTGTTTGTTTGTTTGCTGGGAGGTTTTTTTGTGTTTTTGTTTTTTAATATTACATTTGTTTGTCATGGTTTCTTTGGGGTTTTTTAGATTTTTTGTTTTTAAAAAAAATCTTAAAATTGATTTCTATAACTGGCAACTCATTCTGCCTCACATATGTTTAAAGAGATAAAAAATGTATTGTGCATCATTGTAATGATGGAGCTATGATATACTTAGAATAAATCAGTATACTACTTTAAAAAATTAAGCAAATCAGTAAAGAGACATAATTTAATCAAATTGGTGCAGCTTTATTTTCTGGAAAGGTTTGCATTAATTTAGCTTGCACCTGGTAAGCAGTACTACTAGTGCTCCAAGATAGTTGGTTTTATACCAGGCAGCTCCATCAGGGTTATCTCAGGGTGAATCACCTTTTCTTGCTGTTTAGCTGAAGGATATGTTTTAGTCATGGGGCTGTTGGAAAACTTTGTTGCTGTCAAAAGTTGTGATTTAATGAGCCTAAATTTTTGCATTTCCCAAGCCAACATAATGTGTCTATTCAGCATTATGATACGAGATACTTATTCTATTAGATATTATATATCATAAAGAATTATGTAGTTCTGAAATTCAGTAGAAGGTTATAAAGATTCTAGGTGGATATATTTGTAGCTCAGCATGACTGTAATTCACTTATATCTAATGTCTACTCCAGTCTGTATTAGATAAGTGAGATGCTTTACATTTTTTGCCACTATTAAATTCAGTTACTAAGTAGAGAAATGGATTGATATTTGGTAAAAAATGTTTTTCTACTAAATTAGGAATAATTTCAATATAGAAAAGGAAAAAGTGATTTATTATTAACATTTAGGCATAACTAAGATAATTCTTATATTTGAACACTTCAAATGAAGGTGGTGGTTCTCCTATCCAAAACACCCATTTCTTGTGGGTAATTAACATTATCATCTAGAAGAATTTTGAAATACCTTTTTAATAAACATCCTAACTTTGTCATATAAATCACCTTACGAATATTAGTTCTGTCTTACAATTAATTCCTTGAAAAATACTAGCTTTTGTCTTTCTCAAAGCAATATTTCTTTATCCTGTTTGATGAATCTGTGAAGTATAATAAATTATTACACTACATTGGTTTGCAACAAGTTTGATTTGATAGAGTGATGGAAGTAATATGTAGTAAAAGGGATGCTCACATTAATAAGGCTGTGGCAGCTGCTAATAGATGTGGAGCTCTGCTTATGTAATACATAGGAAAATTATATAAATAATTTGTATAAAGAAATTTCTACATAAGTCCATAAGGTACAGATTTATCTTTAAAAGCTACTTGGCTATGCTGTCCTTATGCTTGGAATTTTATCATTATCAAATATATTTATGTCATGCAAACCTATTAAAATATCTGTTTATGCATATTGCTTAAGTAGAACAAGCTTGACCATCATTGTTATAATTCCATTGGTCCTGAATTTATCATATGTGGTTTCAACATTAGTATATCTGAGAGCAGAGGTATTTATAGAATTCTAAAATTCCTTGGTTAAATCAAGGGTCATACTGTCCCAGCCTTTTGTTTTGATTCACCAGAGAAAGTTTTTTGATATCAAGATATTTACCTTAACACTTTCCAAAACACAATGCCATATGAAAGCAAAGGTTCACAAAGTATGAGGCTGGTGCCTGAAGGGACTCCTGTCTGTTTTGACTTTAAATACTCTGTGGATTTTATCTTAATAGATGTTTTAATGTTGATATCGCATATTTATATTAATAGGTGTTGTGCTTTATTCATCAGAGTCATGAGTCACTCCTTCCTGACCTCGATTTGTTTCAAGTACCCTGATTCTCTGTGACCAAAGTCTCATGACTCTTCACTCTGTATTGACTGGAATTAGATGGGAGGCAAAAGCAGCCCAGGGCATTCGATGACAGAAAATATTATTCAAAAACTATTTGGTTATTCTGGAAAAAGAAACCCCTTTAGAGTATGTCCTGATTCTGAAAAGTTTGAAAACATATGTTTTTAACTTAAAATTTTAAGGCATAAAACCTGCTTTGAGATATCTTCATTTTGAAGTTTTATGCAGTTCTGCTGCAGCTACACTGTGACTTGGCAAAGACTCAAATGCTGAAAGTAGGAACAGACTGGACTGGAACAGTGTCCAGAAAATGCATGTCTAAGTTCAACTTTGCTGGTCACATTAAATAAAAATCCATGTTCTATCACATTTGGGCTTTCAAGTACCACATGATAATGAGGCTTATGATAGAATATTCAGAACAATAACCACACTATCATTTTTTTCCTGAAAGTGGTTGTATTTGTGGCTGGCATAGGCAAGGCAAATCATGATAGGCACAATGGATAACAGAGACAGGCATGACAGTCCTTGAATGCCAGGGAAAAGGTAAGAGCAAGACTGAAACCTGCAAAACAAGGAATTTGGACAAGGGAAACGACAGTGAAAGACAGGTCTGTGACACTTCATAGATATAAGGAAAAAAAGGGGTCTGGGAAACTTGCTTGAAAAGACTCATAGTCCCTGTGTATTGCACACACAGCAGTATAACTGAAGTTTATTCCAGACTTCAAACAGAAACATGAATATTTTAAAAATCAGGAAGTGGGACAGGATGGCCACAAAAAGCTCAAGTCTGTTAGGAGTCATGTAATACCTGCATAAATAGTTGGGTATATAATAGATTAATGGTATTGTATTTTCAGAGGGTGGAAATTCCTGTGATTGCAAATCTTCTCTGCTGGGAATGACCAGGATCATGTGAACTCCTTAAGAGGAAAATCCGGTTGAACATGACTTTTCTTGGTGAATAAAAACAACGTCTTGCCGTGTTCTGGGAGTTCTCTTAGTCTGTTCCTTACTTTAGAGGAGAAGCTGCTGCATGCTCTGCTCTGCATGTTCCAGGCTGAGAATGGCACTCAAGGTGTGGGGCAACCTTGAGGAGATGCCATGGCTCATCCTGTGTGCTTGGGTGAAAGCATGGGTGTGTTTGTGTCTCTAGTGCAACACAACTGTAACGGGTCTGTGGCGTGTACTTTTGTGGGGAAAAGCTTTAAAATAGGACTCCAGAGTGCTTCAAGTGTAATGTTGCTATTTGCTTCCACAAATAAAAAGAGTCCTTTGTAGACAAGTTAGAAGCAAGTCTGTCTCCAGTCAGTCTGTCAAATATAGAACACTGTTTTAATTGTAGTAAGATAATTAGAATTTCATTCCCCTATTTCATGAGGTTGTGAGATTGCTTGTTTTTGAAGTACTTGTTCATAATATGGTAATTTTAAGGTCCTTATATTTTCCCTAAACTCAGACTGTCTCTGTAGAAACAATGACAGCAAATAAATATACATGGCATATTTATTTATTACATTAAATAAATATAAATGACAGTAATAAATTACACCTTGTAATACAATGATTCCCATCCATACAAACAAGTCGCTCACAACCTCTGCTAGTGACAGAATGTGCTTCTGGATGAAAGACAATGCACGAGTGCAGCACATGTCCAGTATTTCTCCTGCAACACAGGATGATACGTGATTCTCTAAACGACAGTGTTAGTGCTGCCCGGTTTGCCTTCTAAGTTACCTGTTCTGCCAGGACACACAGGGCCTGATACGTAAACTGAATCACAGCCCCACGTGGCAACGTGTGACACAGCAAGAACCTCCAAAATAGAAGCAGACACTGCGCACACCCTGTTTCCTGGAGTGCTTGGGATGAGCTTCTGTTTCTTGTGGGGTAGCTCACCGAAGCGTTGCTGACCAACATCTGTTTGAGCTGCGCTGAGTCCTCTCATTCTCAATAACCTATAGAAAAGCAACAGTTTCTGAAGCCTAAAATCTCTTGTCACTACAGAAGGGTGTTTAGTCAAGGTTCTTGATTAAGTTCTTCACACAAAGGACGGTCAGGCACTGGAACAGGCTCCCCAGGGAACTGGACACCACACTAAACCTGTTAGAACTCAAGAAAAGTTTGGAAAATGCTCTCAGGCACATAGTGCAAGTCTTGGTGTTGTTCTGTGCATTTTCTATGATTCTGTGATGGAAACGGTGTTATGAGTCCTGCAAAAAACCCTATTTAAATTCCCTGAAGTCCCTGCTGCACTGTAGAAGGTACAGTAAAGTCAGCTTTAAATTGAGTGATACATATAATGACATCGTGACGTAAGTCCTGTGGCCTTGACACAACAGTCCATTGTGTCCTTTCTGTATTCTGGGAGAAGCTTGGACATGGCCACTCCTTTTGCCTTGCTTGGCTCAGCACGGTGACATACCATTTTGAGCACAGCCTTCTGCATACGTTTCAATAAGATGTATATACATCAAGTCAGGTTTTCTACAGGGTCTCTGCAAGGAAACTTGAGAAGGTGGCATTGAGACTGATGGCATTGAGATGATGAAAACCTTGAAAGATCCTCTGAAATCAGTCAGTAGAAGAATTTGCTCTGCTGAAATTTCTCACTGACAGTAGATGTGTGGATCTGCCTTATCTAGCAGTCATTTATATTGGCCAGAGTAGGTAACAAGACCTTCTTCCCTTTGATTGCAGCTACCTTCAGTCACTTCTGTCCTCCCCTCAACGTGTCTCTTAGGTCATGCATTTTAAGTGAAAAGGCAGAGAAACTGCATTTAGGGAAGTAAGGCAAAGATCAGAAATTCCCTTTAAACAGTGCAGGTAATGCTGAATCCAGATTACAGCCACCGGTGTGTTTCATGCACACGTCTGGAAGAAGTCTGGTCATTTTCCTAAGTAGGACAAAGGCAAAGGTAAAAATAGGATCTAAATTCATGACCTAGAAAACCAAGATGGTTGCTAGTGCAATCTTTGAAGCAATTGTATACATGTTAACTGGGTCATATAAATTTGTGGTATGACAGCTCATACAAGGAAGTTATAAATAGATGTCAAGAGGAAGTAGCATAAGAAATGACAAATATGAGGCAATGCAGGCAGAAACACGACCTTTTGATTTGACTCTTCCCCTTTTAAAATATTTTTTAGCAAAAGACGTTGTAGGAAGGGTGGTTCAGGGAGTTTAATGAGAACAACCGTTCAATGTTCAGGAAAAACGTAGCCTTCAACATGTGGGTACATCAGTTCTGTGCTGGCACTTCATTTGCTGAGCTAGAGACAGGGAATGTGAGAGGTGCTAAGATCCTAGGTGTTCCTGATTCCTCTAAGTGACTAGCAAAGAAAAGAATGAGGTTATGATCCAGTAAATTCTCTACTCTCCAGGGACTGTTAAGTCCACAGGGATATTTATTACTATGCAATGGACAAAATGTACAAAAATTGGACTTCTGAGCTGTATTCACATTGTATGTGATGCTATGGAAGGGACTGATTTTAAAATAGGATAAATATAAGAAAGCCTCTAGCTTTTAAGTCATACATTTTCTGCCTTACCTGATGCTGTTAACTGCTTCATAGACAACAAATTGCTATTTGATTTCCAGCACTGACAGTGAGAAGACTTTTGCTTCTCCTTTCCTATGGACTTACCAACTTGTATTCTTGACAGTTTTAACCCAGAGGTGTCTCGCTCAAGTCACTGTTAGCAGTGACTAGACCTTTTTGACAAAACATTCGTTGGGCGCATTGTCATTCATTTGCATAATGTATGCTCTGTAATCTAAATATGGCTTTAACCGGCTTGTAAAACCACACCAACCAGCAAGATTATCTTCTGCCACAGCACTTTACAGGAGGTTTATGTAAGAGATCTTAAGTTTCATAAAAACAAGATGCTCAGAATTAGACAGGAAAGAAAACAGGAAACAGGAGTTCCTAGTTCCCTTAACTTCTGAAATGTTATGTAGAAATTTAGGTCTTTCATGAGACATTTTGAAAACTATTTTTAGAGGTAGCATTGCAAATACTTATTTCAGAATGAGCAATAGAGAAGGGAATAAAGCCCAGGTTTCTCATACTCGTTGAGTTCAAGTCTGATATCTCAAAATATGCTGGGTTATTGATGGTTTAATATGATTTGTCCTTGGGCACGAAACTCACCTTGATGTAGTGAACCAGCACAAGGCCACATATTACTTAGCTGCAAGATCATTACTGTGCATGCATTTTGCACTGGCCTGTTGCAGAATTATCTCCCCATCTTTTACTAACTTATCTCCCCAGACTTTTATTAACTTTCTATCAGTGGCCTTCCTTGTTCAAATTAATCTCTAATCCTCTTCACCTTGTTCTTCCTGTACTTGAGGGGTTGCTTTTCTTCACTCTCTTGAAGCCTTCATTTTGCACTTGGTCCAAAGCTCCATGCAGCTCGGAGCCTGTCCCCACAGGTAGCGCAGCACGTTGCGTGCATGCCTGGGCTGACGGAGCCCTGGAATCTGGAGGAGGATGGCCGTGTCAGCAGAGTGATGCCAGGCTCATTACTTGGGTGCGGTATCACATTGGTGCTGCTCTCCTGTTCCAAGACACAAACTGGTGACCTGGCACTCTGCTCTGCCATGCAGACAGACCAGTTTGGGTATGTGCTAGCTCAGGTTCTCGCTTTGCACACCCTTGCACAATGCAGATGTGCTTTCCAATTCTGTTCAAAGGGCTCTACCCATCCTGAGGTCTACATGTTCTTTATTGTTAAAATCATGCTGATCTTAACTTTTGCTAATTATCTCATTGTTTAATTGAGTGAAAATAAGTCTTCACAGGAATATGAGGTGTTTTTATTACCGGCACACGTTCTCAGTGTAGCACAACACACTAAGGTCTTCTGGACATTCGGTCCTCACAGTGTTCCTGGATTATACGTGATTTGTAAAAACATTTATATGACACAATTTCAAGAAAAGAGAGTGTTACTAGATTACACACCAAAGTGATTCATCTAAGATGCAGAACTTCGTGTAAAAGCCAAGTCAATTGTGTTATGACATAATTTTGTACATGCAGAAATATTTACGTGTTATTACACATCTTCTTGTTACAGCACTGACAATTACCCTGGCCAGTCTTTCCAGCTTGATACAATGCAGTGCAGAGCAGAGAGCTTTAACAAGAACTTCTGCTTCATACAAAATCTACTGCCTTTAGATAGAAAGTATGTGTTGTTTCCTGTCTTAACAGAAAGCAAGCAAGCTTGAAAAGTCCATTTGCAGAAACAGCAAAATGTTGTCTTGACAGCTCCCATAGCCTGAATTTTGTGAGTTTAAGCTCCTCAGCTTATGCTGGCATCCAAGCCTTGCCCTTCCTTGCTTTAAATACAATGAGGCAAGTGTGATGAGACACACTGGGTGGTATAGTTGTGATCATAAACCCACGGACTGCACCAATTTGTTCCTTCACCCTGCCCAGTCATGTGCCTGGGCGACCTACTCTGATGTAGGAAGTAGGATGACTCTGGCTTTGCCTCTCTCCTCTAGGTCAGCTGGAATCACAGAGAGAGAAGGGAAATACTGCAGTGGTACGTGGAGGGTGTACAGTGGTACAAGGAAGGAATAATCACTGTGACTCAGTGATTTAAATTTACATATTTTACTGACATTTTTAACCCCAGCTGGTTCGGATTCCTCATCTTTCTCTTCATCCTGCCTTCTTTTCGATATTTTTCCTTTTCTCTCCCTGACTATTCACTTACCACACAGCTTATTCAGCTGTGGAGACCCCTGTGCTATAAATTGGGCTATAGTTTGGAATTGACTTTAAAGATGTTTACTTGAACTTTCTTTGATATTATATATATTTGTTTACATGAGCACAAGCTTAGGTACAGGCTAATTTTCCTGCAAAGAAAGAGAAAAGCAGTGAATGGACTGCTCTGCCAGTTTCCTTCGGGTATGACAGTCAAATGTTTTAAACACAGCACACCTAGCCCTAAGGCAAAACTCTTGAGCATTGTAATTACAACTGATGAAATGGATGGCAGTCACTCCTCATCTATAGCAAAAGACATTGCTAGGCATATCACGTCTCCAAAGGTCATTCATGACCTATTCCTGTGATGTACGTCTAAAAGAGGAATAAAATAAAAACCCCAGCGAAGTCTGAGTGCATGGTGTCCCAGAAAGCCAGAGGTCAGAGAGCAGAGTCATCAGCACAAATCTGGGGACTTCCCCACCTGGAAGACAAATGTTTCATCAGAAATAATGACCTTCACTTCCTAAAGTAGCACACACATTAGACCAAGCACATGATTAGATGTAGTGTGATCATTTCACACTGACAAAAGAAAAATTAAACCTCTCACAGAAGTAGTATTTAATCTAGAGTGTGTTTTATTTTTCTCATTATTTCTCCCAAAATTTTTTTTTTTTTTTTGTGTTGCTGAATTGCTGCTAAACTTCTTCTTGCTCGGAAAAGTGACAATATTTTGACGATTTTTTGTTTTGTCATTGTAGGGAATGTGACAGTTATACCCTTGTGCCAGCCATGACTCTTGAGAGACATTACAATAAAGCTAGAATTGATTTGGCAAGTGTGAACTGTCCTTTTCACTACATAAAACTGATAAAAGCTACAGTGACTGTTTAGATTTTAATGGTAGTGTTAAATAATAGAGAGGAAAAGACTCACTATAAATACACCTGGAAATGTTCTTTTCACAGAATTAGAGATTCAAGGTCTATTGAATTCAGTGGAAAGACTTCATCTGTTGTTCAAAACCTCTAGATGATATATTGTGCTGTTAGGACCAGTTCTATAGGTAGTGCTAATCAGCTCAACTCTTCTGGCTTTAACTGTGCTGAGTTCTTTTACTGCATCTGAGAATCTTGTGTTAGATCCGGTACAAAATTGTGATAAAAACCACAGGTCTGGTGCCAAAACAACTAGCTCCTTCAGCATCTGATTCCCACAGTGATATTCTGGATGTAGAGGTATTTATGTAGGCAAGCTTCCTGAAGTGTGTGGGAACAGCCGAGTGCCTGAGAATGGTATTCTCAAACCCCATAAGCTGTTGAGAGAGAGCCAAGAGAAAGGGTTAAGCATGAGGGCATGCTTGGAGTGGTTAGGTGGGGGTGTCTAGATTGTAATTCTGTAGTTAATGCTGCAGTTCTTCCCCTTTTGACATTGAAGTCTTCCCCTGTACATAGTACTGGCCTATTTGTTATGCATCTCCCATACTGAGTTTAAATGAATAGTGAATACTTGGAGGCTATTCTTTTAAAAAGACAAGCCTTGTTGATAGTACAGGAATAATTAGGAATAAGGTATTGTGAATGATTTGGGCCAGGCTTTATTTTTTTTTTAGGTAAATACTTGAGGGTCTCAGAATTAGGGATAACCGTGCATGAAGGTTTTAGCTGGAGACTCAGAGCTTTTTGGTTTATTTGTTTGTTTCATTTTTGTTAGTATTGTTCTTCAGTTGTGACACCACCTCTAATGCTGGCCCACGCCCTAGAATGGCATGCACACTTGCAGACATGTGCATGTACACTGGCAGAAGTGTGTCAAGTGGGCATAATAGATACTGACACTTGCCTGGCTCAGGCCATTATTAATGTTTAGTTGTTGATAATTTTTTTTTTAAAGTCCTGAGAGCAGTGTGGGATGGATATGGCACGTAGGTAGAACACCTAGCAACATGGCAAACAAGGATATTGGGAGTGCACAGCAGAACTGGATGGAGTCACAGGGTTCCTGTCCTTAATCCTCTTGCTTTATAAGGTGATTGTGGAAAGGTTCACACATGAATCATGCAATGGTCTCATCTTTACTTATCTGTTGGCAGACTCTCCCAGGGGATTAAGGTTATTGTAGCAGAGGCTTCACATGAGGGAGAAGATGATTCTTTGGCTGTGTGAACCCTACAAGACAACTCAGTTTACAAACTTGTAAGAGAGCAGAAGAAGGAGCCAGTCCAGCAGTTGGGAAGGATAGTGAAGTCTGCATCATGCTGAATTCAAACTAATTAACTTTGCTGGAAAAAGGGATGTTTGGCAACATGGCAAAATAACTTTCAGGGTCTGTGATGGTCTTTCTGCATGGGACTGCAGAAATAAAGGCTGCATTGCAACACTGTTGAGTTCTCCTGTGTTCTCTAGTCTTACCTATATGGCAAAATATTTTCTGAACTCTTCTTCAATTTGAGAGGCCTGCAGTGTCTCAATGTCTCTTTCTTCAGAACTCCAACAGTGGCCTTATATGAAGGTTTCATTTTGCAGTGAATCTGTGCTCCCTGAAATCTGGCTATGGTCTCTTACTTCTCCTGTTATGTGATAGTAGCAACATGCTGCCTCAGAGAATTCTGGGAATCAGAATTCACAGAATTTCAGAATTCACAAGTAATGGGACATTGTAGTGGCTGGGGCAGGTCATATCAACCCATTTGCAGTGGGTCATGCAGTGGGTCCATTGCAAAGCTGCATAATCATCAGGGCAACAAATGCCCTCAGGATCAAATCTGCAGAAACTGGCAACAAGATGTTTGGAGACCACCTCCTTCTGATGCTCAGAGTAAGCACTGCAAGACTGAAAGTGTGGAAAATATAAAGAAGGCTATGCAGACTACAATTTGCTGTGGATGCCTTTGAAGGGTGATCTACAGCTGCCTACTAAAACCCAGGTTCAGGAAAAATTCTGCACTTCAACATCTCTTTGAACCTACAGTATCTGAAACCAGAACTGACTTTGAGAGTCTCCTACCTACTCAGGATCTTGAGCATGGGGAATGTTTTATTCATTTGGTTTTGAAGGTTGGTAATATGTGGCTTTTGCTCCAGTGACAAGACTCAATAAAACCCAACACTTTGGTACTTCCCTTACTGGGTCACTGCTGATGACAGAATTTAGGAGAGTGTTAGGCACCCAGCCTGAAGAAAGAGATTGCTTCTTACCATGCATTGGAACTTATTTTGCTGCCTAGTGAGCAAGAAATGCTTCCAGACAGTGCTGGGAAGGACCTGCCTGAATGCTTTCTTGGAAGTGTGAGCACAAATACTGCCTAAGGGAATACCTGGGCAATTGCAGGTAGGTCTGATCTTGCTCATTCAGTGTGTAAGGTTTGATTCTGGAGGAGATTACAGTGATCAAAATGAATTAACTGCAAGGTCTGGCTTCTAGTTTTCTGAACCTGACTGGGGAAGCATGAGTTCAAAGGATGGCACCCAGTCCTCCTTTGGGACAGGCAAGGAGAGATAGTTGCAACAGGTAGCAAACTGATGGGGTTCCTCTCTTCATCGCTGGTCTGGAAAGTCACTCAGAAGGGCAGCTGCAGAGTGCACGTTGCTATGCATATTGCCAGACCACCTGCCTCCCCTCTGTGGGATCACCACATGCCTGTGCAGTGCCTCCCTACTTTCTTTGGCATGGGAGTTTTCTGCCAGGGGTTTTCTGCCGGGAGGCCTGGCTACATATGCCACATGCACCAATTTATGCTGTTTCAGATGAACAGAGCATCTAAATTCTGCCTCTGTCACACTAACATTTTGTTCCTTGGTGCTTTGTACACAATACCTGTGTTTTTTTGATACCTAGCGCATGCACATAAACCTCATTAGCATTATTTTGCATCAGTAGCCCTTACCAAGGTGTGGAATGTTTGCTGGAAGACCTCTGAGCATCATTCCCTAAATGCCTGAAATATCGAAAACCCATATTAAAGCAACTGCACAAAATCCTTCAGTTTGACCTTTGAAAAGTGGAGTGGCAGGCTTCATTGCTTGAGGCTACAAGAGCTGCTCTTATGCAGGTTAGGAGCAAGCTGGAGTTAGTGTAACCAGATAAACACATCTGCAAAGGCAACCAGCTCAAATAGTTTTCCTTCTCTGACAGGCTCATTTCGAAGTTCAGGGAATCTCTCGAAAAGCAGTAAACCAGAAATAAATTAGGAATATCTCAGGAAAACTATTGCTCTGATCTTCAGTTATTTTTCTTATTATGCAGATATAAAATATCGTGTAAAAATACAAATTGCTTTAGATTATCCCATCTTATTAAATAAAAACCTCTTTCATTCCTCCCTTGGAGAATGAATATTTCAAACATAATTTGAATTAGTTTTCAAAATATTTCATAACCCAGTGTTCTGACTTACTTGTCCATCCCCTGGCTTTCAGCCTCGAATTAGGTTCATGTCATGTCTATAACCAGTTCAAAGTACAAATGAAAAGCCCATGAACTATCACATCCCTGCCTTGCCTCCTGCATCACTCCCCTTTAGACCCCACAATTTTCTTCTTAGTCACCTAGTTCCTCTGTGAACATACACCTTTCCTAAAATCCCTCATTAGACAGGGCAGTTGTCATATGAAAGACTAGGTTTTCAGTATGACTCACAGTCACAACTAGACCCAAATTCTCAGGAGATCAATGCCACAGAGTTTTCAGTCTTTTTTTTTTTAAAAAAAGGAACTGAATTGTTGTAGTGCTGCAGCCCTCACTGGGTCTGGGGCACAGGGAAAGACACAAGCTCCTCTGAACATATGATCTAAACGGGACTTAACCATATTACTGTCATATAAGCACAAAATTTATGGTTTTCTTTCAAAATTTATGGATAATTATGTCAAAACAAGACAATGAAATTATTCAGGCTGATTGCCACTGTAGGTGCCAAAACTTGTTCTGCCAAAGCCACTGACAAAGTCACCTATGGTGATGCTTTTGTGGACAGGTAGTTATACACAGGTATGCATTTACAAATCCAAGAAGGGCACTTTTCATTTTGTTTTAGGGCCTAAAAATATTTAGCTCGAATTTCCTCTTAACTTGCCAATAATAATCTCTCCTTTCTCCTTTGTCTGTGTTTGCTTAGATCAACAGTTACTCAAAGTGAGAACTATCCCTTGTTCTCAGTTTGGTTTGCCAATGAATGCCAAGAGATTTCATTTTATGACTTCAGGGTTTTTTTTGATAATTTAAAACATTAAAAGCAGTAATACAGACATACAAAGTGCTGAGTTAAAAATATAGGGGTTTCTTGCTGAAGAAATCTTTTTATTGTATTTTTTCATTCCTATCTTTGAAGAAATGACTACTTATCTTTACAGAGATATGCAAATAGGACATTGTCTATAACAATGATATTTTATTGCTCGGCAATTTCACTGGTATTTTATTGCTCTGCCTTTTAAACAAGTGCAGCAACCCCTATCAAAATGAGCTGATAAGGCAGATCTATCTTCAGCAAATACATTGCTTTCACATATGGCCGTTACTTCAATAAACTTTAAAACTTTTACAAAAGCTTTTGGATATTAATCATTACTTTATTCCTTGGGGTATTCAAGGAATAAAGTTCAAGTTTGATTTGCCTTTTCCATGGCTTCGGTGTTGGTAAAACTGCTTGCTGCCAGACTGCGAAGGCTATTTTGCCAGAACAAGGTAGTAGCAGCAGGACTCCCGGCGTGGCACTTTTGTAACTCTTAAGGAATTTCATGATCTTCAAGATGGACAAGATAAGTCACCTATGAAGTGTTGACAACCCTGAAATATTTAGGGCTATTAAGTCAAGTCTAGAAAGCAGAGGCCTTGGAAAACTTGAAAGCTGAGGGAGGCAGGCAAGGAATTACAAACAATCCTGGTCTTTTCTTGTATTATAGCCTTTTGAAATATGTCCCTGCAGTAATTTTTGTAAACTGTAAAATTTGACTAAAAGATAAATGTAAGGCATAACAAAGGAAATTAAGATTTTAAAATTTTAGTTCTTTCGTTTAAAAATTATGACTAGTTGCCAAGGAGCAAACAACATGCAGGTGAATATAATAGCAAGGTGAAATTACTGGCATGTATGTCACAATCCTAAAAAGATTTTTGAAAGACTATTGGTGTTAGTCTATTTTAGGACTGTGGGGTGAGATTAAAGAAAGATTAACTAGCTAAATCTCAAATTAAGCCTAATATAAACATAGTTTATTGCTATTTACCTTGACTTAGTAAAAGGCAGGGTTTGCTGTTGATTATGTCTGACCTCACAGTAACTGCACATTGTCATCAAATCTTTTTGTAACAACTGGTAGAATTTCAAGAAAACCCCTTTTGCAGCAGATGAATATCCTGGCTGCTGCCAACTGCTGTGAAAGCTGACATACCGTGCTGCTGTCTCCTCTGAAGTTTGACAAATGGTTCTTACAGTTGTTGAGAGTAAATAAACAAAATTTTCTGAACTGTTTTCATCACAAGTTGACGCTGAAGCAG
Organism: Atrichornis clamosus; assembly: GCA_013400975.1. Taxonomy (NCBI): domain Eukaryota; kingdom Metazoa; phylum Chordata; class Aves; order Passeriformes; family Menuridae; genus Atrichornis; species Atrichornis clamosus. The sequence continues at coordinate 86,690 of WBMZ01003016.1, forward strand.
GCTGATAGAAGATGATCTGTAGAAGTTTCTGACACTGATTCTGAGCTGCAAAATGTCAGAGCTCTAACTCATATTCATCACACTTGAAAGTTAATGAACACTGCCAAGTTTTAGCTGTCCAGCCACCTTTTTAAAGTATTCTGTAATTCCCAACATGATTTTTTAATGGTCTTCACAGAGTATGTGTTATAAAATAAGACTTTACAATTTAGATGTCCTCTGCTGACAGTTTGGTCATTCAATCCGAACAAATAAATTAATTTTGAGTGCAACTCTTAATTTGCATATAGATATTTAATTTTTAATTTTCCCATTTAATTTGGGAAATATCTTTAACTTACACACAGTTTTCTTTTCCTGATTTCTTTTCTAGACTTTGATATAAGAGAGCCATCAGAAGAGTTTCCATTTTAAGTAGCCTGACAAATATCAGAGTTAAATGTAATGGGGAACAGGAAATTGCTATTCACTTTGATATTTGTTATCTTCATAAGGATGTCACAAACAGCATATGACTCAAAATTTTAAGGCAGGCACTTCTTTTAAAATGCTTTGTCTGTGACCTGGTTTAAAGAGGAAACTTTTGAACCTGTTGTTCAATACTTACTGGTGGATGTCTGGATGTAATTCTGGCATTAATGCTGCTGTTTCAAGCCATCTACCAGAAACACCATGTGTAATCCAAGCAATAGAGAAAAAAAATCTCTACATCGCTTCACCCTTTGGAATAGCCTTTATCCTTAAAGTAGTAACTCTACATTGTCAAGAACTAGATTTAATTCTGGTATACCCCTCTCTCTCAACAATTTGTGTGAAGTTGCTCTTCTAGGTGTCCAGAACTGTTGTGACCTTTGAATTTCACTGAAAGTACATATTAGTGAGGAGTAAAAATGACTTTTTGATATTCTTTTTTGAAGAACTCTTCACAGAGCTACAGTTTATGATACAGATTTCTCAGTTTCAGCAGTGTGCTTCTTCCAGAAAAGTAGTTAAAACCTGAGTGCCAGCTTTTTTATCAACAGCTTTGAAATGTTTTCAGTGGAAAACCTCATTTCTCTTTCCTCTGTGCATATTTCTCTTTTCATGTGACAAGAAGCTGTGAATCACCCTATGTGTATGTTCTAATTACTTGTCTCTCCTCTGCTCATCTTAATATAAATGGCAAATAAGAGTCAATGTAGATCAAGTACACGGAAGTGCAACCCACGTAGGAGAATTACAATGAAAATTTACTCTCTTTTTGCATCACTTTTCTGACCCTCAGATTTCCCCACCTTCATGAGTGTGATGATACTAACTGATATTTGGAAAGTTTTTTTAAGATTTCCGAGTCCACAGGCCTAGTTAACTGTTACTCTACTCAGACAAAATCTCCCATGCATTGCATTATTATGCCATTGTAGAGATAATAACAGTGGTAAAAGTGTTTGTGAGAAAAATAAGAAAGTTGTTTTTTCTTGAAGGCATTCAATGACAAAAATACTAATGAGGTCACCTGAGATCAAAGACTATCCTGGAATTCATGGGCATGTTTATATTTTATACCTTTAAGCTTTGATATGACTGTCTAGTAAATATGTTTACAGCTTAGCCTTGTAAAAATCCCTGATTTCCTGGTTTACACGCTTTCATTTAAAGTGGATTGCACTTGATCCATCTGTTTGATGGGACTGTTGTTCTTTTGTCTTACGAGTAATAAAACTTCTGTGGGTAGGACATTGCATTTTGTTCTGGCAGCTGCAGGAAACACTATCACTAATTCTTGAACAATGGGTCTTTCTATTGACTGCATAAATTATTTCTTCCAGAGCAAAAGAATGAAGATTTCAAATAGTTATAAACAGTAAAATAAAGAGAAGCTTGGGATCAAAGGACAAAAAGACGACACAGATTTCTTTTCATCATGATAAAGAAAAGATATACAAATGCAAATGAAATCATTGGGGTTTCCTTCAGAGCCTTTATGCCATTTTCTGAAGTGTGCCATCTCCTAGGGACTGCAGACCTCAGAACCTACCTCTGCCTGCTCCAGCCACAGGATACTTGCCTGCGTAGCCAAAATGCCTTGAATTGCAATAATAAGCTAACTTATTTCAACTAACAAGGCATGAATACTAGTCATCATTTCAAGCAGAGAAGAACAAGCCTTTATTGTACAGTGTCCCTGTTGGAATAGTAACATTGGACTGGAAGTGGCCCCAGGAATGAGAGAGTCTGTGTCTTTCATGCAGACATTGAAAGAGTTTCTCCTATATCACAGTCTTCTGCAGCCCGTTATTCACAAAACATTTTCTGAAGCCTTTTAACAAGTCAAGACCCTTAGTACTCACCTCTAAAAAATACAGCAGAGCAAATTGCCAAAGCAGGAGGTCAGGAAAGATAACTGCCAAACCCATGTTCATAGTCCTGCAGGAGCAAACGATTTGTTAGGCGAAAATGCCCAGGGGAGCCTAAGAAACCAGTGAGTCCACTTCTACAGAATGAGGCATCACTGCCCTCTGTGCTACCAACTGGACATGGAGGAATAGTCCCTCCAGGTTTATGACTGAGGATATGAAAGGAACACTCCAACCAGACTGTGAAATACTGCCAGAAAGCTTTGAATTTTTTTTCAATGAGAAATGTTTTTCTGCTCTAGGAAATACCTCTGTGTTCTTCAGAGCACAGTGAAGATACTACCTTCACATCTCCTTCAGTAAAATCAGAGCTTTCCCTCTAAATAAAGTAAATTTGTAATATCTTTATGGGTAGTCTATATCAGTGCTAAAGCGTAGTAAGATGAAAGCATTTTGAAATATACATCCTTAACATAATTCTTCTAAGGTCACTCAGGTTTTGGTATCTGTCCTTCTGCATGAGCTTTGATCCTTACACTGTGAAAATCCCACTGGACATGCTAATAAATATTTTCTTTACAGTGCTACTCTTTTCGGTGCATTATGATAATAACAATTTTTTGAGCAACAATAATAACTTGTATCAAGACTAAAACTTCCACAAAACATTTCCAAGGAGTTTTGTTGTCTTGCATTATACTGTAAAACAATAGTGTGTTTAAACAATAGCAGAGATTTGGCAGAAAATAATTTGCTGTGAATTCCATATATAAAGAGTGGGAGACAGCATAATGGAGTTCAGTTCAAGGAGCAGCATCTTTTCTAGATGCATCTTATTTCAAGGCCAGACAGTCTCAGAAAGCACCTATCCACGTAGAAATATCCTTTGGGAAGACATATTGCATTAAAAGTATTTCTATTATCAAGAACTTCTCTGAGTGAGATAATTGTTCAGCACATTGCTCTGTTTTTAGGATGTGATGCATGGGAAAAAATGAAGATTGTTTTGAGAAAGCTGGAAAAAGAAGCTTTATCTTCCTATGAGAAAACATATAAAACACGCAAACACACATACACAAATAGATATAATGCCCACATCATTATTACCATTTCAAAACACATTTATTCTTTGCAAATATTTGAGATGAGTTTATAAAAAGTGATGGGATGAGATGAATTCCCTCGAGAAGAAACCTCTTAAGCCTACATTAACCAAAGAACTCCCAAGAAGGGCTTTTTAGTGTTTCTCTGCCAGGGAAGTTTGGACAAAACCTAGCCTTTCTCTTTTCAGACCCAAAGGCAAATTCAATTTCTTTTCCCTATTAACTTATTACCAAAGAAACTGTAACTGAAAACTGCAAGAGAAGATGACAGATCTCTTGAGAAAGAAGGAGAAAAAGACTTTAGAATTTAGGACTCAACTACGAGGAAGATGATACTAGACCTGATTTTGATTTTACTTTACTCCTTTAAATATATTTCCTTTGGTGTTGAGATACTGATCAGCATGCTACAGATACCATAGATAGGACTGATACTGCTGACAGTGCTGGATCTAGGGAGACCCACAGATTTGCAACATGCCATACCAGTGACAGAGCTCTGTGTGGAAACTTTAACATTTTTTCCTCATGCCTCACTTTTGGCTGTGGATTTTTCCATAACAGTTAGAGATTCCAAAGGAAATAAGAGCAGAAGCAAATAAATGAATGGACTGCGGTTAGAAAAGGAAATGTTTATTCAAACACAAGAATAATACCAGTTCTAGAAATCTGAATTCTTCTTGTGTGTTGTTGTTTACTGAGGACATCCAAATGGATATTTACTCATGATGAGCAATATCTAAGAGGTCTAAAGTTTTATACCAGATTAATTTATCTGTTCTTAAAGTTCTACTGGCCTTTTTTGAAAATCCATTGCACTGTAGACTTAATCTCTTCGTAGCCATTTGCATTCTAGTTTTTCAGATGAAAAGAGAATATTTCATTTACAGTTATTAGGAATCCATACAGAGCACATACTTTGTATTCGCTTGTTTACTAGTACTTGTTAACACATAATAAATATAACATATTATTGAATTGTGTAGGAGTGAGGAAGAAATTATTCTGCTAGTTTAAATACATATGTGTACAGTGTGTGACAGTAGAAAGGCATTGTCATTAGGGTAGATGATATGTATTTTGCATGTGCAAAATTGATCTGCTTTGAGCTAAATGTGCTCTAAAATACATCTGTTTTCTACACTGGAAAGCAACCAGCAGCAATTTCATTTACAAGAAATAACTAGAGATCAACTTGGAACAGAGGAACAGTCAAGGATGTTTTAAAGAAAAAGTAAAAAAACATGACTGTTCTTTCCAGTTTCTGTCTGTTATATTTGCCTCAGAACTCATGACATTGACGTACACAGCCTGAAATTAATAACTAAAATAACAATGGTGGTGATAAAAGCACATATTAGGACCTGAAAACTGTTACCATTACAAGACAAATCTGAGAACATCACTGCCTTTGTTTTTGAGTGTTTAGGGAGAACCCCTCACCTCTGAATTTATGTAGTTGTTTTAGGTTCAAAATTCAGTTCAGCAAACATATGTGAACACAAAAATGTTGTTCTTCCTGTTAACCGATTTAAAGGAGTTCCACTTTCCCTTGCTTCGAGGTGAGTTTACTGAAATTCTGTAATAATTCTGTGTCTGAATGATCCCTATATTAATTTCTCCTTTTATTTCTTTTCCATTCTTTACCACAGTTGATTTGGAAAATTGATGCTGTAAAAAATTTCTGTGTACTTTCCGTGATCTTATCTGATGGTGGAAAAGCAGAATGACTCCCAGCCATCCTGACCTTCAGGGCACTCACAATTTGCAGTTTGAAATCCTGTAGGTGACACCACCTGCTCTGGATGAGGCCAAAATGAATCTATGATCTGGGTCTTTCAGTATTGCAGATGGTGACTGAACCATCAGAGCACCTTCCAAACTGCTAAAGGGTCTTTTAAACATTCTGTGTTATGGAGTACAAAAATCATGCTTTGAAATATCAGCTGTTTTTGCTAAGTGGAAAGGTATGGATTAAGTTGAAGGGTGATTGACATTTTTTCTAGCCCTCACTCCTTACACATCACATTTTCCCCCCTTTTTTCTTATCCATAAAGCAGATGAGTAGCTTTTTTTAAATATGAATATTAATTCATTTTAGGAATTAATCAAATGTCATCCATCTTGACCAGGCAATTTCTGCATCAGGCTCATGGAAGATAATGAAGCATAGTAGTTATTTTAGATAATGATAAACATTAACATTAGCTAGAAATAAAAAAACCTGAGTAACAGAATGTGGCTACACCATTTTCAGACATTTTAGTCTGCTGTCTCTGTGAGTATGGTAGTAGAGGGCAACATATTTTCAATTTTCAACTTATAGCATGGGAAGGAGCCTCTTTCAATAAAAGAGATGTTATTGTGTATTCTACTGCTTATCACAATAAATCAGATTTGTGTAGCAGCGCAGAAGTCAACAGTCCTGTTTCTATACCAACACCAATAATATCAGTAACTATAATAAAATAATCTAAACTTTTATGGGTAAATACTTGTCCAGAAGCACTTTAAGCAATATGGCAAAAGTTATATGGAAAGATGTTTCAGTTAGATCCCTAAATCTATATTTAGGCATCTGTTTGACTTTCCGCTGCTGACAGCCAGAATGGGGTGGATTTATGTCAATTTTTGTACAGAAAATCATTAAAACCTATGGTATAAGAAACAGAGAATTTCCTGAATTGAAAGGGACCCACAAGGATCACAGAGTCCAACTTCTAACCCTGCACAGGACACCCCAAGAAGATTATCATGTGCCTGAGAGTGTTGACTCTGGGACTGCTTCTTGGATTCTGGCAGGCTGGGTGCTGTTGACCTTAAGGACACAACTTATCGGATCTAGAACAGCCAATGTGTTTTTGCTGATCCTGGTGTATGTTCATCGGGGCTATTAATTTATGCTAATCTAGAAAAAAGCTGTCAGAACTAAAACCATCCCACCCTTCATGCTGATCATCCCCAAACAGCAGGGTTGTTAGCTGTGCACTTCAGCTTTGCTCGTGTCTGTTCATAAGAATCTGTCTGTGGTTTTCAAGTGAAACGGAATATTTTGTTGTGAGGATTTGTGTATCTCTGAGAAATTTGTGAGTGGAATGAAGAAGAGCAAGACTAGCCAAATACCATACCGGTGTCTCATTTCTCTGAGATTGGATCCCCAAGGACACGCTGTCAGTCAGGTTAACCCTTCTGCTCTCAGATCTTCATGCCTGCAGAGTGGCAGTGAGCAGCAAGATGCAGCTCTCCAGAAATCACCACCATTACTTGTTGATGACTCAGAGTTGCAAACTCCTTGGATCCCTCAAGGAGCAGAGAAAGTGAGACTAAGCAAACCCAGGAAAAGGAACAAGAATTACAAGTTCTGTGAACCTGCATGGGAACTTGTCACACTGGTTGGGCCCGTTGTAACACCATAGCGGTAGTTTTTAGTATGGAACCCAAGTTAATAAAAGGATTACAAAATCTTTTAAGCTGTAGTTAGGCCAATTCTTAATATTAGGAAAGAACAGTTATTAGAAATAGCAGGAGTTACATTTTTTAAAACTTCTGCAGAATAGAGTCCCTTAGGAAGGGTAATATACTGGTTTGTTTTATGACTAAATTGTGACCACAGAGTAAGTTCCCCAGGGTGACTGAGGGGATAGAAGAGGATATTCCGGCTGACAGATGTGGTTGGTGAAGAACTCAAGGAGGCTATCTCACAGCACAGTAGAAAAAAGGCATAAAGGTGCCATTAGAATAGCTGAACAGTTAGAAAAGAAATCAAAGTTCAAGCTGGTGTAAAAACACAATTTCTCCCGAGAGAAGCCTCCCTTAGTCTGGTGAAGCACAGGAGCCAAGTGCTCTGATGCAGACTTTAATAACCTTAAGGAGAGGGAAGATGGGGAGATCCTGTGGTTCTGGTATACGTTGCTGTGCCTTTGCATGACCCCTGATCCACGTGGAAGTCTTGAACAAGACTCAGGATTCCCCTCTCTTGGGAGAAAGCAGTGATTGTTGGACAGCAAGGCTGCACATCCTTCTGCATGGTCTCTTCTACCTTATTCATTATTTCTTTTTTATTTAGAGAGGCACAGCTTTTCAGCTGGGGAAGAGGCTTCTCTTACCAGCTCATGCTGACACCCCTGAGCTTGTGTCTTTCTGTTGGTATTTCACAAGCAGGTGCTTACAGGTGATCTTGCCTGTAACCATAAAAGGGAGTTTCTAACCTGGCAGGTAGCTGCATTGCCTCATTGGAAAAGGGTTCCCTGTGCATCCGCCCATTTTCCATGTCTATGTTTGCATGAGATCTGACATAGCTGAGAAACAACTGCCTTTTAAGAGAAAAAAAAAATTCCCTCTGATAAAAAATCACTTCCAAGAAAGCAAATACATGGAGACAAGAAGGTCTCACAGGGCTGCCAGGTCCTTGCCATCCTGCTGAAGCACTACCTGCTTCCACTTTTTTTTTAATGGATGAATAGCCAAAGGAAAAGATAAAGTTTCTGCCAATACCAAGAATATTGAGAAGTTGTATCTGATCCCAAGTACCTCAGGTATAAATAATACCCCAGACAAAATAGGTGGACATCATTGTAAGAATATCTAAATGATTCTTCCTGAACTGACCAAATATTTATATATTTTTGTGTGTAAAATGGGACCTGAGATCAAAAGAAGGAATGCTTAGAAAATCCAGATTTCTGAAGTCAAGACCTACAATAAAAACAGGCTTTCACACCTACATAGCATACAACAACTATGAGCATTTTCATTCAACTGCAACAAAAAAAACTTCAGAAGAAACCTTGACTTCTTTTTCACATGATGTCACTCAAGAAATACATGTGATCTTCTAAAACTCTGACAGTTCTTGCAAGTTTGTAGTAAATACTGACTTAATTCTTCCTATTTTCAGCTGGCACAGGATAAAGTAACCCTTACAATCAGTATTGCATGAAGTCAGTGGGAAAGATCAAAGGGAAAGATTGCTGTGCAGTCCACATGGCCTTGTGTTGGGATTGACGTCAGTGCTGTCGGTTATCTGCAAATGTACATTCAGTGTAGGCACAAGTAGGTCTCTGGCTACTGTGTGAGGGAGTCGGGAGCTGGACTTCACTCTTGTTTGTGATCGAGGACTTGAGTTCTGTTGAGTCAAATGAGAAAAGACTTTCTTAAAATTCATGTTACAACCTATAAAGGAAAAGGTTCCTTAACTGTCTGGTAACATAAATCTTCAGGTGGTGCATTTATAATAGGATGCCAATTGTTAATATTCCTGAGGCCACATTACTTTACTTTTCTTGTACAATAGCTATAGTCATCAAATACACTATTATTATTTAGTATTATTCTAAGGAATTTGTTCTAGATAAAAGAAGGTGTTGACACTACCAAAGTAAAAGCAATAGTGCTTGAGAAATTAGTTTTACAGTCTCTCAATGAATGTCTGAATCAATACCTTTAGTTAAGACATCAGATGTTAATTACTAATATCTTCATGTTCCCTTCCATGTATTGACCTTTATGATTTATATTATATTTTATGATTTAGGCTGTACTTTGCCCATGGGATTGAGATACTGAATGTTTGTTTTTTGTTTCTGCTCTGTAAAAGTGGGGATTACAAACATTTAGGCAGGGAGAATGATGGACACAATTACCTTAGGAGTAATGTAATTTCTCCTGCATCCTGATAGCACTCATGTGGAGTCTTAATCTCTTTGGTTTTGAAGTGGGAGCAGGGAAATGAGTCAGGCATGCATGGTGGCTGTAGGAAGGGGAAGGCACTACAGAGGGACTGAACACTTGCTGAAGGCTTTGCAAAAGCCCAATCAGGCATTTTCAAACTGTTTCTGTCTCTGGATTTTTACTTTTATTAGTGCTGACCCTTACCTTTCACTTACACTGGAATAAATCTGCACTAACTTCACTGAAGATATAGTTTTGTAAATTATCTATAAGAGACTGTGGTAAAAAAGCCAATAACTTCTAGGATTCAGACTAGTTCTCTTTATTATGAATTCTGTTTCTTCAGTCTTACAAACTCAGTTCTGTAAATTCTTCTAATGTCTCTGGCAATTTCCAGTTTGAGTGTTTTCTGCTGTGAACACGGAATAAAAGTTCTCTGAGAAAAACTCCACAGCCCGGCAATAAAGGGTAATTGTCCTTCTTTCCACGGTCTTCTTTCCTGCACGCTTCCTTCCACTTCACTTCCTGCAGGACTGTTGTAAGAGTTTCAACCTGCCAAACAGCTTCAGACAGCTCCTGAAACTCATGTCAGTCTGTCTGTCCCTCCAGACTTACAAAGCCTCAGGCCTGGAATGAGCAAAATTCAACTCTGCATAAGCAGCAGACCTTGTCTTATGTAGTAGAAGGGTGTGAGATAGGAAATGGGAAAATGTTTCCTTTCCAGGAGGTACAAGTTAAATTGAAACCGTGTGTGGCAGAGTTCTTGTTGATGGCCTTTTTTGAGAACATCCACCTGCTTCATAACTTTCTTTTACTTCTAAATTCTTTTTCTGAAGTCCTTCTTAAGGCAGTTGTTACTTTATTTTACTTACTGGAGAAGTAAAAATACAATAATATATAAAATATTTGCAATGTTATGGTAAAAACTATGCCATCACTGATGTCAAAAGTGAGGGAGTACAATTTGTAGGCTTGTAGTTTTATTAAACATTGCATTTTACATGGCTTTTCCTGTCACTGTTGTTTAATTAAACAGCACTGTCTAACAATGTGCATCAGCTTTTGTGGTGTCAGTGGAAAAGGAAAAAACACCGAGCAATGACGTTGTATTGATGCCACAAGCCAGGCACAAGTGTCTCAATTAGATGCTGATTTGAGGAACTAGACACTGTTGAGTTCAGGGCTGTAGAATATGTTCTTATTTTCTTTCTTTTGATGTAAGCTCCCAGTAAATAAAACAGCAATGATGCAAAGGAAGTTTGCACTAAATATTGCTACAATGCTCATAGTAGCTGTAGAGAGAGTTCACTGTGTTCTCGCTTTCAGTGTGGTTTGTGGTCTCCAAACAGCACGGAAATTGGCTGATCAAAAGGTGCAGTTGTGATCTTCGTCATTATGATGGCAGAATAATCTATATGGTGTAGCTGTGGATATCCTGTCAAATAAAACAAATGCACAAAGGCTTTGTGGCAGCACTGTGGGCTAGTTTGGACACTTGTCCCAGCAGTTAATCTTCAGGTGAATCCACTCTGAGGTTGTGAAGTTGCCTGGTGTAAAAATGGTTATCATCAGGTATTACAGATCCACCAGAAATGTCATATTTCAGATGTTCAGGTGTTCATCACACCTTCCTATAATATGAGAGCTTTGGTTGCTCCTTACCTGAAAGGAGTAAGGGTAAGGCTATTTAAACAGCCAGTCCTGGATGCTCCCATTGCATGGGTGATAATCCTTCTAACACTTCTGGACACTGAACTTCGCAACATTTAAGGGGATATCTAGGTCATGGCTAGGACATTCTTCTATTGAAGAAGAACAGAATAAAAAAAGTCGGAGATCAGATTATCAACCTCATGGCAGTTCTTTTGCACCAGTGGGCACAGCAAAGTTGGAGAGCAAGTTGGACTGGCTGTGGACTACCAGAGCCAGCCATGGGCGGGCAGGCTGGACACGGTGATGCGCTGCCAGAGCCCCTGTTGCCTGAGGTGTGAAGTGCTTAGCTGGGAGAAGTCTTTGGTGCCTGATAAAAGAAAAGTTCTTGTGTAAGCCAAAAGAAGCTAAGGTGGGAGCAACTATTCATTGAGGTGGCATTGTTCAACAGGGAGAAGAGAACGCTCTGGGGAAATTTTACTGTGGCCTTCCAGTAAAGGAGTGTACAAGAAAGATAGGGACAGACCCTTTAGTAGCAGATCTGAAGAGATAGGACACGGGGTAATAGTTTAAACTAAAAGAGGATAGGTTCAGAGGAGATATAAGGAAGACTTTTTTCCAATGAGAGTAGTGAAACTCTGGAGCAGATTTCCCAGAGAAGTGTTGAATGCCCCACCCCTGTAAACATTCAAGGTCAGGTTGGACAGGGCTCTGAGCAACCCGATCTAGTTGTAGATGTCCTGGCTGATTGCAGGGAGTTGGACTAGCTGACCTTTAAAAGGTCAGTTCCAACTCAAACTCTTCCATGATTCCATGGATTATAACTCCAGGGGCTGCTGCCTAGGCAACTGTATTTTATTCTTGCATGAGGAAATGGGAGAAATACAAAATTTGCAGAAATGTGCAGAAAAATGACAGGCAGACCAATGAGCTAGTCTGCACAGACTTGTGTTTTTCTCCTTGCCATCAGAGAAAAATTTGATTGCCAAGCTAATTTGCCTCTTTAACTCATTTTAAGAGGTCATGAATGAACTCATTGCCAAGGATACAGCCATCCTAGAGGAACTAGTGCCAGGATCCTTTTATCTATGCATTGACTGCCTGCTTCTGGAATAGCTGTCCAGGCCTTGAGCCAGGTCTGCCTGTGTGTGGGTGTGTGAATGAGCAGCAGGTTGTTGCTTCAGCAACTGCTGGGAGACAGCTGTCCTCTGCCTCCCTCTGAACTTAAAGGTGGTCACCCTGAAGGACTCAGTTTCTGAAGGCTGGGTGTACACACACAGACAAATGACCCCCAATCCACCTTTTTGGTTAGGTTTCTAAAGTAAGACTTTTTTTTTTTTTTAAAGCATAGAAGGGATTTTTTTTTTCCAGAAAGTGTTACCTTTGCAGTATATAAAGGACTTCTTTGGCATAAGGTGTTAAACCTGTATGAAAATCTCATGATCTCCCAATGGTCTTATATTCACTGTACAATCCACTCCTTATGTGCTAATCTGGCTGTAAGTAAATGAATAAGATTGAAGCTGCTTTTTTTCCAAAAATAAGATGGATATGTAATAGAGGATGTATAATATAATCTAATCTTCAACCAAATGTCAACAGAAAAATTTGATTTTCATGATGTTCACAAACCCTAGATAAAGTCCCTAAATAGCTGTATGACTAATTCCAATCTTATTTTTAGGTAATAGTAAACAAAGGATATTAGAAGTTTTTGCCTTGCTTCGCCCTTACAGGTCTGTTTTCTGTAAATAAATCCATAGGAGGGCAGAAGAACAAAAATCCAAAGGATGAGAATACAGCTCCAGGTGGCAAAGTACCATGTGAAAAAGTTGGTGTATATGTTGTTCAGCATGAAGAATAATATCCTGAAAATAATGTAGTAAATTCTGTTATCTATAGGCTATCTTGATTTCATGTTTACAAGTAGAAAAACACTCTTATCCTAGTACCTTATCCTTATCTTAACACCATACTCTGAACACCTTTAGTTTCCACTGGTATCTGCAACATTTCTAATCTTCTAAAAATCATGAGAAACAAACCTGTGCATAAATCAGTTGTAACTGCAGTATATGTCAGGTGTAAATGATCAGAACTTAGTCAATGAAGCATGGAAGAAACATCTTTATATTAGCATTTCTTATCTGGTGTCCTATACCTTATTCAACAGTGCCAAGGTACTATTTTGCAGATTACACAAGGGAAATGAAAAATAATCTTTTTGATTAGTATTCATTAGAACAGCCACGTATTAGCAAATCTGTTGAGCAAGAAGATTTCCTTTCAACATATTCTCCAACTTCAACAACCAGAATGAATCCTATAAATTTAATTATTCAAAATGCATTAAGATGGATGAAGCCTTTGTAAAAATTAACTTAATGAGGTGGTCAGTTTTTCATGCCTCTTGATTCTTCCTCACAAAAAGGATTTTTTTCAGGCAGGCTCCTGTTTTCTTCCCACGCAAGTAGATACGTCAGTCCCTTCCACACAATGTGCGGCCCAATGTAATCAGGGCACAGACAGAATTATTGCCTCTGTGATTTTTTGGAGGAAGGAGATGGAGATAAACTTACATTTTGAACAAAGGTCTGAAATTTGCCCCTGACTTCAAAGTGGCAGCAGATATTTTTCACACAAATAGTGAAAACAAAATTTGGTTATTCACCGTATTTTCTTGCAAACTATTCCATGGAATTTTCAGATATCCTTTTACATAATGATGTGATGGTGGAACACATAATGGTGAGTAGAAGGAACTCATAAATACATATTCACAGGTGAAGATGTTACATATGTATAAACTAATACTATTAAGCTGATTTATTTGTTTAAAGTCATAATTTCAGTCCTATACCCTTCTTTAAATTGTCCTAACACTAGAAAGAGTGTGCATGAGGTTAATTCTGTGGATAACTATGCAGAGTTCCTCTTACATTTTGGTCAATGTATAAAGGTTTCATGGCAATGAATGCAGAGGATGTGCCTGAAGGAGAGTGATTTACTCCAAAAACTTTATAGGGTCTTATAGTTCAAGGGTGCTCTAAATTGTACACAGGAGACATCCTCTTTCCTTTGACTGTAGGGGGAGCTTCAGCAGCTCTCCAGACCTGTATGATGGGTCTCTCCGGTGATGCTGAGCCAGCACCAGCAAAGGTGCACCTCATTTTGAATGACCAGAACGCAACCAGAATGGCCACCCCTTGCACAAACTGAGGAGTAGGAAAATATTGAGATGAAAGAGGAAGAGGAAACTCTGTGTGTTCATCTGTGTGTAAAGGTTTTAAATTTAGTGTACATTCTACTGGTGAAATCATTAATCAAGATAAATGCAGAAGTGGAAAGAAAAAGAATTAAATTTAGCACTAGCCTTTTCAAATGGGAGACGTAGTTTCAGGGATATTTTAAAAACAGAAGCTCCATGCGACACATCTGGTTTTTGTGGGTCTCCTGTTGACTCCAGACTGAGTGCCACACAGCTGGTGGCTGGCTACAGAAGAGCTGAGACACAATTAATATACTAATTATAGAGGTCTGGTGTGTCTTTCCACTTTGATGGAAAGTGGTGTTTCCACAGGAAAGCCTCTCTGTGGTGTTTCTTACTGTTTTGCCTATGGAGTAAATTCTGTCATAATCATGTGGAAACAAAGTGGAACATTTGGAAAATCAGAGCAAGTACACTGCATGAACTTGTAGCATTTTATGGGCTGAAGGGCAAAGAACATGTTCCAATGTAACCTAGGAAAGTTGGAAACAATTTCTTCCTAGGTAGCACAGTCTAATAGTTAAACTGCTGCTATCTAGTTTCTGTTCTTTGTAATAAGAAGCTGTCATGTTTTGAAGAGTCATATAGGTTCTGTGAAACTGTAACAGGATTCTATATACCAAATATTAATCACATTTTCCAGAAAAAAGCCTCTCCAGTTTCCTTGTTTTTTTTATAGCTGCTACCTCTGTACTTGCAAATGAAATTCTTTGAAGAACACTTTTGAAGAATGAACTCCCATTTTGATCTTGCATGATTATGTTGTCACATTAGGCAACTAAGAGAGTAGTTGATGATATTATCAGAACTTGTCCATTATTCTTATTTTAGGGGTTAGGAGTGTAAGAGGAGTTAAGGCCAGCATTTTCAAAGTACAAAAGTTTAGCTACTCCTTTGAGATTTGCAGTAAAGCACTTACCTAAAACAATGTGAAGCAACTTACCATGTTAAGTTCAGCTGGCAACCCTCCTAACTTTCAAACCAGATAAACATCCACGATGACTCTATATTTTAACAGCAGCTCAGTACCTTTAAAATGGTAATTCTCTAAATTAGGATGTTTCCAAAATAGATTTAGGTGAGTAGTTTGAAATCAGCCAGTGGAAGAAATCAAGTTTGTTTATTATCCAGTCTACTGCTATACCCATTGGCCTGTTTCCTCACTAGTCTGGTTCAGATTTCTGTTTTACAGTACATGGAGATAGTGATTTTTCACTAGCCACTCAGCCAAGCAGCAAATGCCAGAGTAAGAAAGTATATCTCTATATTGATTTAGAAAGCCGTCCCAGATTATGAGCTGAGCAGTCATGCTTTTTACAGCTATCTTGTTCAACAAACTTTTTGAAACTAGTATTCCAGCTTGATTTAGAAGCTATTTGGTTGACATATAGTTTTTCCCTCAGACACATGAGCTTTTTATCCAGAAACTTGGACTTTTTTGGTTCATTTTCATTAGAGGCAATGTTGTACCTAGCTATCCAACTTACACTTCATAGAATCTAAATTCATGGAATCATAAAATCATAGACTGGACTGGGTTGGAAGGGACCTTAAAGATTGACCATGCACCTCCACCCCACCTGCTGTGGACAGGGACACCTTACACTACAACAAGCTGCTCAAAGACCCATTCAACCTGGCCTTGAACATTGGCAGGGATGGGACATTCCTGGCTTCTCTGAGCACCCTGGTCCAGTGCTTCATCACCCTCTGAGTAGAAAATTTCTTCCTAATACCTAATTTAAACATACTCTCTGTTTGAAGCCATTTCCTCCTGTTCGGTCACTACATGTTCTTGCAAAAAATATCTCTTCATCATTTTGTAGGCTCCCTGCTGCACTGCAAATAGGTCATCCTGAAGTCTTTTTTTCCCAGGTTGAACAAACCCAATCCTCTCAGCCTTTGTTTTTGTAGCAGAGGTACTCCATCCCTCTGATCACCTTGGTGGCCTCCTCTGGACTCGCTCCAGCAGGGCCCTGGCCTTCCTGTGCTGGGACCCCAGAGCTGGATGCTCCAGGTGGGTCTCACCAGAGCAGAGCAGAGGGACAGAATCCCCTCCCTCCCCTGCTGCCCACGGTGCTCTGGATGTAGCCCAGGATGTGATTGGCTTCCTGGGCTCTGAGTGCCCATGGCTGGGACATGTCCAGCCTCTCACCCACCAGCACCCCCAAGTCCCTCTCAGCAGGGCTGCTCTCGATCTGTTCATCCCAGCTTTCTCTTCTACACTGTCCAATGCCATTCAAATCTGGGACAAAATTTAAAATAAAATAAAGCTCATTATATTTTTAGTTGCAGTTGTGGTAAATTATTTTTCCAATTCTCCCCTTAGAACAATATAAAAAAATTTTTTTTGATATCTGCCTAAGGATTTCTCACTGATTTTCTCCTGACGACCAGTGAGAAGCAGTCAGATGACAGGGTTAGAATCTATTTTGAACTTGACAAATTGACATATTGTCATTAAACTCAGAACAGAAATCTATGAATAAAAAAGATAAACTTAGTTTTAAGCAATCAGTTGCACAAATGAAGGATGATGCCAGCAATTGATATTGCATTTCTTACACCTGGGGTTGTGGTAGGTCCCAAGTTAAACAAGAACATCACTAACATGTTGCTGTGAAAAGGCAAACGCCAGAGTGGGCTGCACAGAGGAAGGCATGAGCTGTACTTGTGCTCTATTCAGCATGGCTAAGGCCTCAGATGGATTATAGCTGTCACAGCTAAGGACGTTTTAGATGCACTGACAGCATTTTGAGGGGCAGCAACAAAAATAATTGGGGGTGTGCAAGGTACAACTGAATGAACTGATTGGTTTAATTGGAGGACGAGAGAGTGGGGACAGCAGGGAGAAAGAAGGAGTCAAAAGGAGCCACATATAAGAAGATGCGGAAGTTGAGCAACAAGTTTACACCCTCTTCCCCAGGCACATATTTTTTCCATGTCTGTTTTTCTGTCAGTATCTGGTTATGGTATATTTAATCGTGATATTGTGAGAACATCCTCAGTGGCTGTCTGATTGTCCTTCTTACTGACCGTTCTAGCTGACTTTCGCCTGGGTGTCTGGGGTGTATAACCCTGAGGGCTGTTTTTTAATGGCTGTATTACGAAAAACTCTTTACAGAATGAACATAGAAAGCTGCAGCATACATTTTTATGTTCTAGGAAAGAGATGTTAAATTCATATGCATGTAATCCCTGACATTGCTCCTGACATCATCAGCATGTCAATTGCAAGAGATAGTGTAAAATTACCAATCTCATATTTACAGATTTTAAAAGGAAAATAACAGATCTTATACCCCAGTTTTCTTCCTAAATAGTCCCAGAAATACTGTATCACTTCAGTGACTGAACAGTCATGGCTCAGCATAAAAAACCACTGAGCCAAATTTAAAACAGATTTTAGAGTGAAAATTTACCTTGTTCCATTATCATCCTAACTTTCTCTGAATTATTTGGTTACTGTGTCCAGGTCTAAGTGGTGTGGGTAAGCATTACAATATTCTTCAGGAAAACAGTATGTAGAACTATCTACAGTATTTTGCATAGTGAATTTTTGTGTATAAAATAATTGTTTCAGTGCCAATGATCAGTAAACTCAAGATTTCTATATCCATGCATGCTAGAGGCAGGTGTGTTTCCTAATAGAAAATACTGCCGTGCAACAGTTTGTGACACAGCTATGGGAATTCATGACACTCTTGTGTTAAAATCCTTAGGGGTAGTTCAAACACTGTCCTCACTGTTAGCATAACAAGGACATGTGCTTCAGAGGAAGCAGCAGCTTGTGAGAGTGTATTCCATTTTCTAGGGGAATTCAGTTAATTTGTGTTGGTGCTGCTGCTATCTCCACTGTCATGGACTGTTTGGCCTTTGGGATTCAAAAGCCCTGTTACCCAGCCTTGTGCAGCCCACAGAGCTGTCCTGGCTGTGCAGACTACACGTCCTGCTTGGCTCCGGCTGTGCACGTTACGGCCTGTGTCTTGCACCAGGAAGAAAAATGAATATAAATAAAGGCTGTGGAGAAGAACAGGAGTCAGGGCATTACCAAGCAACTCTGGGACACAACACTGTAGGGAATCAGGTTTCATCCTTGCTGTTGTTGCTCATAGAGATGTTTCTTTTTCAGAGACCAATCCATGTGCCATGAAGGTCACAGATAGCTTTTTTTTTTTTAGGATAATCATCATCTTTCCTTTCTGGAGGTTTTGATTTGTATTCAAAACAAGACAAGAGAAACAGATTTGTATAACAAACTGGCTGATGCACATCTGCTCTTCAGCTCTGAGGCTGAGCAGCTATTTATTCTAACATAGGCTAGAGCCAAACAAAAGGGATTAATTCTCTTTCCCGTCCTGGCCAAGCCCACATTGCTGAACTCGATGCCACAGGGCTCTTGAGAGAGGGAGTGTCAGATTCACCTGGGTCACAGGCATGCCTTGTCTGTGCACAGTGTGGTTCTGAGGCTGTCACTGCCCTTCCTGCCTCTGTGGTCCTTCTGTGGGGGAAGCATAGCAGATAGACCATGCATCATCAGAGCCATGTTCTCAGTCTCCCCAGCTTGTCTGCTCCCCATCTGTCTATAAACTCTCCAACTCATTATTCTTCAGCTGGTCATAGGGATCTCTGGGGATGTTTAGAAAAGGGCTGACTCTTTTAGGGTTAATTGCTGAAGTATAAACAAGCCAATCATGTTGAGAAGGTTGAGGAGAGCAAAGAAGCTGTGCTGCTGACAGCTCTCTGTATCAC
Organism: Atrichornis clamosus; assembly: GCA_013400975.1. Taxonomy (NCBI): domain Eukaryota; kingdom Metazoa; phylum Chordata; class Aves; order Passeriformes; family Menuridae; genus Atrichornis; species Atrichornis clamosus. The sequence continues at coordinate 105,469 of WBMZ01003016.1, forward strand.
TGGGGTAGGGGTGAGCTTGTGGTTCTGATGTGTAAATGCAAACAACTAAAATGGCAGAGACTCTATTCCAGTGTCATTAGCCTCCGTTTCAGTGTTTCTGATCAAGTAGCTGGGACAGTGTCATGTCTGTACCTTTTACATCTTTGTTGGGAAGTAATCCATGTGGGTAAGACAGAGTGGCATGCAGACAAATGTTTCTAGGTGAACAAAACATGCAGAAACACATCTCCATTTAATTTTCATCTGCATTAGTAGAGGTTGGAGTGACCTGAGAGTCTCACAAAGCTCACACTTGGGCTCTGATTTGAATCTTATTGTACATACTGTGAGAAACAGAGCAACCTACTGCGGTTCTTTGCAGCAAAGTAGAAGTCTGAGAGTTGTCCCCTCATAATCAATTGATCTGGTTTTAATTTGCTCTGAGCAAATCTCACATTCTTCTCTGGCTGATTTGCATCCTGCAGGGACTATTTCCCCGCTCACTCAACTGATGTTGCAACTGGAACAATGCTTAAAACTTTTATAGTACTTTTTTTTCTCATGTTTATTTATTTTTATTTAAATAAATTGTCTCTAAAATACTTTTCCTTTACTAGTTTCACTGTCTATATTTTCAAGGCCTCCATAAGGATCCTTGCTCTCAGTTAGAGCTATTTAACTTCTTTTGAAACATGGCAGTAAATTAAACTTGGGTTTTTTTCAAAAACATGTAGGGTGTTTTTTTAAAGGCAATGAATCCACTGCTCTGATTATCAGTTCAAAAAAAGGACAGAATGAACCAAAGCTGTAAATCATATGCAGTTGGACTGCTATCAGTGCAAAACTCAGCTTGATTCTTCTATCTAGCCCAAATTCACTAAGTTCAAGGTTAAAGACTTCAAAAGGCTTTGTGTCAGTTTTATGGAAGTGTAGGATTAGGTCCATAATCTACATTTACTTTAGGGGATTTGATATTATTGCAGGTGAACTTGGAGAGCACCTTCTCCTTCAATCAAATACTTGAGGCACAGAAAGTTACCTAAAACTACAGCATGTTTGGTAATGCCAGCATTGAATTAGGTTGAAAATACCAGCCTTCAGTGAGAGCAAATATGCTGATTTCATGTTACTGTTTTTTGTTGCACAGCTCTCACTGCTACCCTCTGTTGCTGTCCCTGATAAGACTTATACCATTATTTGACCATTAAGCTTGCAAAATTCAGTGGCCAGACTCCTCGTGAAGGCGTTGTGCCAATTGTACCCTTAATGACTATATACATAGTTATACAAATAAGTGAATACAAATAAAATATTTTAAATTGTTCAAATAGTCTTAAAAAGCCTCATAAATAGTCTTACATCAAACACAGTGGAAAAGATACCACAAGTTGTGATGTTTGCTGAATAGACCCTAAACAGCAACACAGTTCTGGCGCTTAAATTTATTTAAGAGATTTTCCTCATCTGGATTTTGCTGTTGTAAAGAGATAGACTTAAGGGGGTTTAGATAACAATACTCACAAAAGAAATAAGGGTGGTAAAAACTCCATTCTAGGTCAGGAATCAAGTTTCACAATGAAGCAAAAAGTCACATGAGAAAGAATATTTCTAGAATGAAGGAAAGTGTTGGACAGAAGAATTATGAGAAACTTACCTGTATTCATTATATACTGTTATATAATTTTGTAAGCTTTAAATATTAATTTTCCATGATCTCTGTTTTTTTTCTTGATAAGATTATATGGAGAATATAAATTTTAATCCAATATGAATACTTGAACACTATTTTAAATGTTGAATTTTCTTGCAAAAGTCTGCTATGTTTTTGTTGCTCAGTTAATTAAACCAGAAAAATCTTGAAAAAATTAATGATGCATGGGTGTGTTAGAGAATGAAATATAGCTGCAACTTGACTGGTAATGTGTATATATATGTATTCACCTGCAAACCTAGTCTACATGTGTGAATTCTCTTTTCTACACACTCGAACACAGAAACAGATTTAACATCCTTAATTTTCTTCTTTCCACCAGCATTGGCCCTGGAAACCCTCAGTTATCTCACAGTGTAGTGTGGACCTAACTCTTTAAGATATTTTATGACATTACTACTCCTAGGAAAAGACATTTACTTAGGTGGATAGAATCTTTTTCTTGATATGCAACACACCTTTTGCAACTTATAGCCTGGTGTACTCTGAACAAAACTTCATGGGACAAAAAAGGGACTTCTCTAGCTTATGTTCTTTTACTTGTAGATTATTGAAATTATTTTGCAAATAATTAAATTAATTTTCAAAGAACTAAAATCTTGTGTCACAGAAAGTATCTGTTAGCTGAAACCTATGAGTTTGTACAAGCTCTCTACTGACAAAGTAATCTGAATGACAAATAGAACAAAAGTAAATAACCATTCAAATGCTTACCTCGTGCAATGGTGAGTCACTACACAAATGCTTTCGACATACATCCTTTCTCTGAAGCAGCCCAATTTATCTACACTTTTTTTCCAGAGTGTCTTGGATATGCACAGCTGGGAGAGATCTTAAGAGATACACTGCAGAAATCATATTGCTTGGAAGAGTATTGGCTATATTGAGATCAACTATAACAATATCTGTCTTAAAATCTCCCAGCAAAGGACTTTCTTCAAGAAAAATTACTAGGTTTTTTTCCCAAGTTTTGCACTCTTTTTATTATTGTAATAAATGTTCTTGAAAGCAGCATGTATTTACAGAACAAATTAAAATGAATTATTTTCCTACCCCCAGTGGGCATGAAGAACAATTGAATGGGTTTCTTTTTTTTGCTTTCCTGACCCAGGCAGTAAAACTGTTTCAAGCTACTCCTCTTACCCTGAGGAAAGTCCTTGGAAGGTGAACCAGATTTGCTTTCTCAGCTATTGTGCTGTTGCTGGCATGGTGGGTGTTAAGACTGAAGTTGTTTTTACAACACAAAGAAATTAAAAGAGCAGCAACCAATTTGTGGGAGTATCTTGCAGAACTAGCTTCATCATGCATTGACGTAAAACACACACATATTTTCACAGTATGTGAGCATCCCTGTCTAGCTATTTCATCATAGTGAACTTTGGAGCCTTCAAAAATGGACTACTTATATCCTGTTTCTTTCCGCTTTACAGAAATTAGACCAAGACTATCACAAGGGAATTTCAACAGTCCCAAAAATTAGTTTAATTAACAATATTGAGCCCTTCAGTTATTTCAGAGTCTCAGTAGTCTGCAGGGTCATAGGATCATAGAATCATAGAATGTTTGGGGTTGGAATGGACCTTAAAGTTTACCTGGTTCCAACCCCCTGCTGTGGACAGGGACTCCTTTCACTGGCAAGCTTGCTCAGGACTCCATCCAACCTCTAATCAGCTTGGTGACTCTCTTTTGGACTCACTCCAGCAGGTCCCTGTCCTTCTTGTGCTGGGGACCCCAGAGCTGGATGCAGGGCTCCGGGTGGGTCTCACCAGAGCTGGCAGAGGGACAGAATCCCCTCCCTCCCCTGCTGCCCACAGTGCTCTGGATGCAGCCCAGGACACGTTTGGCTCTCTGGGCTGTGAGTGCCCATGGCTGGGTCATGTCCAGCCTCTCACCCACAGCACCCCCAGGTCCTTCTGGGCAGGGCTGCTCTGACCTGTCCATCCCCAGCCTGTGCTGGTCCTGGGGGTTGTCCTGACCCAGGTGCAGCACCAGCACTTGGTCTTGTTGAACTTGATTCCCATGTGACACTTTTTTGAGCTTGTCCAGGTCTCGCTGGCATCCTGTCCTTCAGGTGTGGCCACAGCACCATTCAGCTTGGTGCCATGGGTAGGTTGCTGAGGGTGCGCTTGATCTCTTCACCTGTCATTTATGAAGTTTTAAAATAACACTAGTCCTAACATGGACTCCTTAGGGAAACTACTTGTCACTGATGTCCACTGAGACTCCGAGCCTTTCACCACTACCCTCTGGATGCGACTGTCCAACTGCTTTCTTATTCATCTTACAGTCCACCCATCAAATCCATGTCTTCCATTTACAGAGTAGGGTCTTGGGGGGGACCATGTCAAAGGCTTCACAGAAGTGCAGACAAATGACATCTGCAGTCCTTTCCTTGTTCACTGATGGAGTCACTCCATCACAGAAGGCCCTGGGTTGATCAGGCAGAATTTACCCTCAGTGACACCGTGCTGGCTGTCTCAAATCACTTCCCTGTCCTTCACATGCCTTAGCACAGCTTCTAGGAGGATCTGTTCCATGGTCTACCCAGGCACAGAGGTGAGTCTGACAGGCTGGTAGTTCCCAGACTCCTGCTTTCTAACCTTTTAAAAGATGTATATCATGTTTTCCCTTTTCAAGTCACCTGGGACTGCACCTGACTGTCATGATTTTTCAAATATCATATAGAGCTAAAATCACACAGAGAAATAAAAATGCAGCCTGGAACAATGAGTGGCAAATAGAGATGTGCCATCTTAAAAATAAAGTAAGACTATATTTTACTTCAGCTGGTGTGGAGGACAAACTCCTCTCTCCTTCTGTAGAATTGGCTTAGGGCTTTAGTCAGTATGCAATTGTATGAGTTAACCTCAGACAACAGCCACGAAAACGCAGTGTTCCTTCTAGAAACATGCTTACTGCTGCATTTGAGCTCGACAGGCTTTTCCTGTGGCACCATGGAGTCTGCGTGACCAGCACCATGTCTTGAGGCAGGACAGGGGGTGCCTGGTCCCCTGCACTGGAGATCAGAAGGTGCAGGGACATCAAGGAGTAACAGAGTGTGCAGAGAACCCCAAGGCTGCTACGTATGGTCTGGCTCCTCTGGTCCCTACCCTGCTGCAGTCTTACCCGAGTATGAAAGCAGTGGGTAGGCAAGAGATTGTAAAACATTAATGGAACCCTTTAAAATGTTAATGTTGTATCCTTTTGCCATGTCCTTTAATTCTCTCTAAGACCTTTGAAAGTAGTCATTTCCTCTGAAGTGGTTCATACAAATCTGAGCAAATAGACAACATATGAATGGGAAAAGGGCTGTATTAAAATTGTTCACTTCAGGACATCCACAACCTACTAAATATGAGTGTTACCTTTCAGTCATCACGATGTGTTGAAGTGGTTTACATCTGTGGGAGATTGGCTGTGTACTCTTCAGTTTGCTAATCCTCAGGCATGTCTTTATCCAACAAAATAACTCATCTTCCTCTGCAGAAGAGACATCATAAGTAATCCTTTAAATCAGGAATTTCTCATATTTAAAAGTGCTTTTACAATGTGTCTTCTCAGTTGCAGTTGAAAAAAAAACTTGTACAAGGTGCCAAACACATGCTAGAATTAAGCCAAATGTATTTAATGTCAAAGATAAAGAAAGTTTGCAGTTTTATTCTAAAGCTGTGATGTGCACAAGACTTAGAAATTCCACCTCCTATAATCACTGCCCCTTAAGTTCATGATTTATCCACAGAATATTACACACTATATATACACAATAAAGAATATTACACACTATATATAAATATAATATATGATTTATCTCTATAAATGCTTTTACTGTGGGTAAACTGCACTATTTTTTTATCCTAATCATTGCTTTCTATTTGTAAGGCATGAAATAAACCATTAGTTTTATTTGTATCAACCTCCATAATAACAACTGTGCCATGCTTGCCAAAAGCCTCATTAAAGACACATGTGTTATGACACAGTAGTTCCTATGACAGAATGTGTACCAGTTATTAGCAGCTGCAGCTAAATTGGTTACTGAAAATTAAATTAAACAAACTGAGAGCTACTTAAAAAAAGTGGTTTTGATACTCTATCTAGAGTTTTGCAAAGCAAAATTTCAAGTTTGAGTTTAAGAATAACACTGCCTAAGTTAGATTTCCAATCAGATTGAACACAGTTTGCTAATTTGGGTGAGAAGGAGGACATATTATCAAAATGCAACTTGTGTTGGTGATTTTGTGATCACTTGAATCCCTAAGTAATAGAAAATAATTGTAAATTACATTAATCTTGAAGCAACACTATTCTTGGAACATTGCATCGTGTGATTCATGAACAGAAATGAGAAGAGAGGAGAAGAGCACTTGATCATTTTGCAGTAGCAGCCTCACTATTTACGCACCCCAACCCCATGGGCTTGAAAGACTGGATTTTTGTTCAGATAAAAACTCTGGCCTTGTATTTAACATTTGTATTTTTAATGTAGAATGTGATTTTTCAAGCAAACTGATGAGGAATTCTCAGCAAAACCTGGTTGATTTACATTAAACAATTTCAATGAGCCTAATAAAATTCTTCAGAAGTGCAGAGGAACTTTGGGAAAGGTGAGATGAAATGAACAGGAATTTAATTCATGAATAGTCTAGATCATGAAGGCCTTCTAGTTTCCTGAAGGCAAGGAAAAGAGTGCACTACAACAACTTACAAATATGAGCTATAAAAAATAATCTAAACCATTGTTCTGCTTAGAGGGAAATTTTAGTAATAACACAGGAGTTCAAAATCCGAAATAAATAATGTCTTTTTCAGAAGACCTACCAAGGTTCTTTCCACCTTGATCACTAAAATTTACATTTTCATTATTATTTGCAGTATACGAGTCAATATATTTGTGTAAATCATAATAGAACAGTACAGAGCATAAAGTTAGAAATTAGCATATTTTTTGCTCAGTTTGAGTCTAGGTTCTAGAAATTTGCAAAACAGACTTTCATCAGGGCAGGAAAGAACACCTGATGCAGCCAAATCAAAAATTATCTGCTAAAATTTAGTAATACATGGTAACATATTCACCTAATTGTCATCTTGAAAAACATTGTGATAAAGCAAATAAACCAACATGGAAAATGCCTGGAAATATCAGGAGAAATTAATGAGAATTGGAAACTTACTTTGCACTGAACCAAATAACAGCGAAGTGTCTTTCTCCAGGCCTCCAGTTCTCCAGTTCCACATTTTATTTCTAGTATTACACTTAAGGATGATTTCTCTGGAATGTTAAGTGTGTAGCACTGCTTTTATCAGGGAACTGCAGATATTATAGAACTGAGAGGATGGCTTCAGTAACAGGTAATATTTTGATGAACCAGAGAACACTTTGTGATCAGAGTTGAGTTTTTGTGTCCTTGTTTTGTGTTCTGGATGATGAGTAATGGATTTCTGTCTGGTTCTTTTTTCATCTGGACAGGTTCATCTATACAAATACCCTATTATCATTTTACCATTTTTCAGAGTGCAGTGACACCAAGATCAGTGTACATGGAGGCATCAAGGGAATTGTAGCTGAGATTTCTTAACATCTGTGTCTTGATAAAAGATAAAATCTAAAGTTATCTGCCAAAAAAAAAATCTGATGTACCTATATCACTCAAAGACAGTGTTCTGTAGAGATAAATCCCGTGGATTACTGAGAAAGAACATGTACATCCTGCTCCAGGCTGTGCAGTGAAGTGGAAATGCTGAGAGAAGTTTTCCCTGTCATCCCTTGTGGAAGAATGGAGTAGCACCTACATGACCTGCATTGTATTTTCCAAATGGCCAAAAATAAAGATGGGATGTAGTCAGTATGAACAGGGAACAAGAAAAGAGAAGCCTGGTTGCTCCAGAGCATTGTTTTGGCTATATGTATTGCTTGAACTATTAAGAATAAAATACTACTGTCTCACCAAAAATTCCTCCATTTTCTTCTCAGAGATATAGTTGAGTAAATGAAGGTTTTGTGAAAAACAGGTATTTTCAGTTTTCTTCTTCAGAAAAGTCAGCTTAATTTTTCTATTTTGCTGTTTTGAGACAGTGTGACAGTGAATCACATAATACCTGGGTGTATCTCATAATCCAAGATACTTTTGTAAATGAAATACTGTGAGATGGTGTCTTGATATGACATCCAGCCCAGGAAATCTCAAGACAAAGGGAGATTGTTTAGTAGAACTCTAGTGGGAACAATGTACTTCTAATAAAAATATTTTTCTTTGGAATATGCTTTTTCAGAAAAAAACCGTTGATAGTTGCAATTGAATTGCTGATTTCTGTAGATGCTCTCCACCCTATTTCAATTGTTATAAGACTGAGAGATCTCTCTAAAGTGGGAAATTAGCAGGCTTTACTCCCATTCACACTTTGTTCTGTTTTTAATTTTTCCCCCAAAAACAAAAACAGTCTAATTATGATCTATCAGATACAAAAAGACAAACTTCTGACTGGGTGTGCCAGACAGTGCCCTACTCTGAGAAGCATTTCCAGAGAAACTCTTCAAAAGCAGCTGATGGCCCCCGTACTCAACCTAAGGCAGGAGAAGCCTTCCTAGCTCCGAGCTGCTGGTAACAGCTCAAGGGCCAGAAACCCTGAGGCACAGGCAAGAAAGAGCCTGTTGTGGTCCTGTGTCTGATGCTCACCTCTTCAGGCTTCACCTTACCGATCCACAACCAGGTTGGCAGCAATAAACATAAATTATTTTTCCCATGTACTGCTTTTACTTCTGGTCTGTGCCAGTGGTAGGAGCTGTGATTTGTAATTTCAGCTCCCTTTCACTGATCACATTAAGGTGTGGTGTGATTTGTGAGGAGCTCAGGTATCCTCCGGCACAGCTCCATGTCTCAGAGGGGTCAGGCAAGGGACAGGGCCAAGAGCAGCTTCATTTACTTGATGTTCATCTGTTTTTGTGTATGCACCTGACCCCAGAGGACACTTGAAACAGGGAGGCATCACGGAAGGACTCTTATCTGACCTAAAATCACAACACAATTTTTATTTTCCTGAGATATTTAGGGAAATTTCTCAGTAGTGCCTTCTGTGACAGCCACACAGTTTGGATAACTGGGAAAATGCAATCAAATCACTTCTGACTATTGCTACCATCACTGTCTGCCTAAATTAAAATTTGTATTTTACACAAGCAAAGCTATGATACAAAAACATCGCTGCCAGGATTTTTAACTGAACAAAGCAATGTATTTTTTCTTTGTCTTATGCGAGGAAATGCTTGAATCATGTTGGCTACAGTTTTCACAAAAAAATTTCTCTGGAGACAGATAAGCAGATAAGAAAGTTTATTGCAGAAATGTTTAGCCAGACAACATGATAAGTATTAAAAATGTTATTTAAAACAGGCATCAGATGCTGTAGGCTCCTGTATGCCAGGAAGGCATCTTCATATGTAGTATAGAAGTAAAAAACCAAAATGTTGTTTAAATCTGATAATGACACAAGGGAATGATTTATTCCATAATCCCATTTTACCAAAGGAATCTGGGAATCCTTGTCCTGAAACAGTTGCCAGAAAGAGCCACTTACACCTGGAATATAGTTTGATGTGCTTCATGATGCAAGATGACAGAAGGTGTTAACTATCTTCATAGTTTGGCTCTGAGATTTTACACTTTGATCCTTAAGTGTCGACCACTTCAACTGCAGCAGGACGCACCACTGCTGCCTGGTGCCATTTGCCCCTTCAGTCCATGTCAGCAGGTGCATTTTAGCTGATCTCCTAGAAGAAGCCATTGTTCACTGGCCACAGTGACTCTGTGACACAGCTGAGGTGGGACTCATGCTGGAGTCAGAAGTCTGGAAGTGGCTCCTTCCCTGAGACAGGATGTTCTCTACTGCCAGATTCTCTGTGAACTGTTCGTCTTCTGAATAGAATTACTCCCCCAATTTTTCTGACTTCGATTTTATAATGAATGTTCTAGGAAAATAACTTTTCATCAGGCATGCACTCAAACCCCAGTTTTTTTAAGCAGATAAAAGGACTGAATGATGGTGGTTGGCAAGAGAGGTACTGAAGTCACGCTGCCTTTTTTTTTAAACTTACTAGGTCACTCCTGGTGATAGTTATTACCAGAGGGTAAGGAAAGAATGGACCTCAAAAAGCTAATATTCTGCCTTTGTACCTCTGCCAATATGTACAGATGTTTCTCTAATCTCCTCCTAAAGGCCGGTGATGGTGATGATTATCCAGCATGCAGGTTCTCTATTCTAGTGCTCAGCTGTTTTAGGATTAAAGTGTTTCTTTGTGTTTTATCTGGCAGTGAAAGCAGCATACCTTTTAATCCTATTTACTGAAGAGAAGGAGGACTTTTATCTCTTCCTTTACTGTGTCTTTTCTGGCCTGAAGGGATGCATATGCCAGATCTCAGGCTTCTCCTCAATATCCCAACCAACCTCCTTTACTTTGTTTTGTTCTGACAACTCAGGCTTTTTGGCCCTCTGTGCATCTGACTGCGCTCCCCTGCACTCCTCTCATTTGCATCAAGCTAGTGCAGCTCCCCAGACAGGACACAGTCTAGGGCCCTGCCAGTGCTCAGTGAGGCAGAACGATTGCTTCTCATCTGGTGGGTTATATTCCTCCAACCAGAAATTTTAATTTTCTTTGCAGTATCGTAAAAATGACACTTGTTCTGCTTGTACTTCTAAATTATTTTCCGATCCTTTTCTTCATCTGGTTGTTCTTGTTGCCATGCAGTTGACACTTTGCATATGGTGTTCTGAAGTTCTCTGATTTGTCTGAGATGTTTTGGTTTCTCACTGTCTGTTCCAACATGACAGCTGTCAGTTTGTGCAATAAACCTGCTGTCTGCTCTCCTGCCCAGTTACCAGTAGGAACACTCAACAGCACTGAATCTTGGAAAGTTGTCTGTAGCTCATCTTGCATTACCTCCTTGAGGAATATAAATATAGCAATGCAGTAACTGAAATTAAATTTTGTAGTCTGCAATGCTTTCATTCTAACTTGTACAAAAAAGCCCGTTAGTGCCCTTTTCAATGTTTCTGTTCAAGAATTTTGAATTTTCAAAAGTAACCTTTCATCAATTCTATGGTTGATTTAGTCAGAGTTTTGGCTGGTTTTTTTGGTTTTGTTTTGTTTGTTTTGGTTTGCTTTTTTTGTTTGTGGAGTTTTTCTGTTATTTGGTTGGTTTAGTTTTCCTTTTTTTCTTTGAATCCTAGTTTGCCAGACTTACGTAGTTAAAAAAAAAAAATCTCTTGAAGGACGTGACCTTTAATTTGCTTCTAATATTTCTAGTTTAAAATATTACCCTTTTTTTCACTGGTATTAGACAGATGGTTCAACTGAATCTTCTTAATGAATATTGATACAGAGAAGAGAATAAGAGCTTTGGATTTCTGAGTGTTATCTGGCAATAGTCTTCCCTCCTGCTGAATATATGGCCGGTGTTGGTATGGGTCTTCTTTCTGCTTACAGAACAAATTTGTGCAGATCTCTGTGTCTCTTTTAGTGATTTGCCCTTTCTAGTTTCTACCATGCATGCTTCTTTGTACTTGTCCTTAGCAACTTGTCCTAGTTACCCTTTCCTACATATTTTCTTTTTGTGTTTGACCTTGAGGGAAGGTCCGTCTGCTCCTGCATCCTGCCTGAGTAATGGGAACTTTGATTCTGCTCCCATTTCTTCAGGAAACTAATAGCTCTTCATAACTTCTCTATTCTCTTACACTTGTTTCTCTGAACTTTTTAAACTCTTTGTTCTTGGAGGCCAGTCCTTTTTTTTTTTTTTTCCTTTTCTACTCCTGTTTGTTTTTCATTTCCAAGAATTGCTGTTTTATTATTTTTCACTCAGTCTTGCCTGGTTTTCTTCTACTCATCTGTTAGGATACAAACTTGGATACTATTTTCGTCATCTATGACAAAATGCTCACACATGTTCCAAGTACTCTTTGGACAGTTCTTGTTTTACTGTATTTTTCTGACAAATGTTCTTTTCAGATATCTCATATTACATTTAACACCTGTATAACAGTGCAGCTAAGAAAGTATCATGGTTACCAGAGGGAACATCTGTTACATTTGGCAGCCATGATATACAGTGGAAATGTGAGTAAATTCCTTATGAACAATGCCATAAATTCAGGCAAATTCAGCTGGAAGTTTCAAGCCTCTTTAAGCAAATATTGCAGAATAAGACTGAACAGAGTAATAAAAATTCCAAAATGAGAGAGGGCCTCAGCTGAATGGGAATAGGGTGAAACACATTGTTTTTCATAGTCAGTATCTTTCAGCATAAGGTTTCTGACCCCTCTGAAATACAGGGCATAGAAGAAGGGAAACCAGGCAGTGACGTTGTACAAGTGCACTGAACAGTTACGGGGAAGTTCTGAACAAAGGGCATGAATTTGTCTGGTGTCACACGCTTCCTATTAAATCCCAGTGTATCAGAGGGCTAAAATTAGAAAAGAAAGTAGTTTTGCAATGCTTCTTTAGCAGGTCATGCATTTGATTCATATGCTGCCTGACGCAGTAGCCCTATGGCCAGTGGTGTGTGACGGCTGCTGGTTTCTAGTCTGACAGGTAATTGTGTTAAGGCATCACCACAGGTTTCAGTTCAGGCAACCTCTGCACCTCACATGGTTTGCTTCTAAGGTTTTCACTCCATGAAATCTAGCCACAGAGAGGAATTATTATTTTTGTTTACAGTAAATTTGATGAGAAAAAAAGGCGTAAATTGGAGAGAGGTATGTGACTAGGAAGTAATACTCCTGGAAAGTTTGTAATAAAACTGGTAAAAAATTTTAGGTTCATCAAAATATTCCATTTGATCTCAGACGCAGCTAATCTGAAAGTATTGAGCAGTAATCACAACTACATGCTTTTGTGAAGCAGTTACTGCAAAGTGCAAAGCTGACTAAATTTATGCATATATCCATCCCCCAAGATGGTAGAATATTTATGATTTTTAGCTCTAAATTTTCTTTCTCTCTCTCTTTCTTTTTTTCAATTTTTTTTTTAAACACTGAGGTGCAGTCAGCCCTCACTCTAGCTTTTCCAAACTTTTCATGAGGGCAGGAGAAAATAAAATGTAATTCATAAATTATATGTGGAACACTTTCAAGGTTGGGAGGGAGAGTCAGAAGAGAAGAGAGTGATCTCTTATATTCAAGAACCAGCCTATGAACTTTCCACTATTCTATTTATCCTAAAACATTTGGGCAAGAAGATATATATGCTCAGAAAATTATTTTTATGTCCCCATTCCAGAACAGCCTGATTCATTTTTAACAAGTTTCTCTAGCTGTATTCCCAGTTTAGCAGTCTATATTTGTATTTGTTTAATTGTTTTCACTTTAATATAGCAAAAGGCTATGATTGTTTATAAAGGTGATTTCACCTTGAATATTTAAGTATTAAATAGTTGTATTATAAATAGTATTAAAGAAGTTGGTTTCTTACCACATAAAACACAAAAAATACCCAGCTGGCATTGCTTTTAATTATATTACATACATTTCATATAAGGGACTGGAAAAATATTTCCTGTTATCTCCTCAGTTACATTCAAATATTTATGCACAGCATCTGCTTAAGTGGAACTTGACAACAGTGTCAACAGCAGTTTTCCACAGCCAGTGCAAAATACAATATTTTTAAGGGAAATACATATGAAGGAAAATTAAGTTAAAGGGGATTTTGAGAAATACCTCATGGGACTCAGTAACACAATGTTCTTCTATGTAGCTGCTAAGAAATCTTTCCTTATTACAGCTGAGGCAATCACAATCTTTAATGGTTTTTACCTGCATTTATTCTCATGAACTAGAAACTGTAAGTTCAATTAAAGACAGAGACCTGAGAAAAAGTGTCATTCAGCATTACTTTTGTTTTATGATGTTGCTTTACAACAGCTAGTATTTTCCTGGAAAAGTTCTAGGTCCTGGGAACAACATTTAAAGGATTATAAACAAGAACTTTAAGAACTTGATCATGTTATGTGGTGTAAAAAAAACCCCAAAAACCCCCTCAAAACTCAACCACCGCAAAAACAATCCTTTTCCTGCATTTCTTTTTTTTTTTTTTCCTAAGGGAAGATGAAATTGTGTTAATGAGTTCAGAATGCTTTGATGAGGCATCTCTTGTGATTGGAGGCATCTCTTGTGATTGACAGGAAAGATTGGTAAGAAAAACTCCTGGTTTCAAGTTATTGAAGTTTTTTTTTTCTTCAAGTCTGTTGAGGCCCTGAAAGAGTATTGTATTTTACAATTCTAATTTCTGGTGAAATCATGTGATTATAGAGTAACTCGGGCTTCCAGAGGTCTCTAATCTAACTGTCCATGCAACGCAAGGCCATCTTCAAAGTGAGCTGAGGTTGTTTCTGTGCCTTGTCCAGAGGAACATCGAATATTGTCAAGCATGGAGATTCCACAGCCTCCTGGACATCTTGCTCGTGCTCTGCCATCTTCACTGCAAAAGTTGGTTTGGTTTTTCTAGTTGCAACTATTGTCCTTCACCTGAGAGAAGAATCTTACTCACCCTGTAACCACCTATGTGGCAGCCGAAGACAGCAGTGAGGCTCCTCCTTGGCCTGCTGCTCTTTGGGGAAAGGAGGCCGAGCTCCCCTGGCCTCTTCTGGCCTGGTACATCCTCATGGCAGTGGAGTTCCCTTGGGTCACCATAGTTTCTCAATGTCTGTAGTGCACTGCGGGCCTGGAATAAGCAGTGCTCTCGGGCGGCTGCAAAGATGAGGAGGGGGGAATATTGTGTCTACCTATTTAACAGATCTGGGCTCAACAGTATGGTCCACATGCAGGGGGGTTACAATGCAAAACACAGATCAGGTTCTCTAAAGCTTATCAATTTCTATTTATATTTGGCACCAAAAGTTTGTTTGCAGAGTTAAGTTTTCTGCATAGATTCCAAGCAAAATCTTACACTCTTAATTTTATTTTACAAAATAGGTTAAGATTTATAGCTTCTTGTCTGTCCTTACTTGCTTTCCTTGGAGCACTTTGATGAGGACTATTAAGGTAGTTTGAACCTACATGACCTGAAACAGATACTGGTTTTAGTACATATGCATCCATACAAGTAATATATAAAAATCAACCCAGACTGAAAATGCAGATTTCACTTTATAAAACAGAACTCAGTCACCCATGAAAACTGAAAGATACTAAAAATTTTAAATTGAATTGCTAACTTTCAGGCGCCACAGATCATCTTGTCAACAGGTTTCTGTTTGTCTAGCTTAATGTAGGTAAAAACTGTAGTGTATGGGTGGGAAAACTGGAACGTATTCCAGAAAAGTAATTTAACAGTGTCTGGACAAGATAAGATCACATGCCCCTCTAGATGTTTTCTGAATGATGTAAGAGTTTTACATTGGAAATATGAAAATAAAACTTATTGAAATAAGCATAATAATTTAGATTAAATTATTAATGTTATACCACTAAACCTCCATTGAGCTCAATCAAAATTTATTCTTTCCTGTAGTTACTTTTTAGCTTGCACATCTTTTTAGGTCTTCATTTCTTATTGTCATTTAATATCAATAAATCTAAAACAGCAGCAGAAAGATATTTTCATATATTTCTGACTTAGTCAAAACAGGAAACACTGAAAATACTGCAAGAGGTTCAAGTATCTCATGTAATTTCCAATTTGTCTGACTAAAGAGCTGGGTTGATCATACAGTCTGCATCACTAAACAGAATGTGATTATCACTCATTGTTATTAACAAGTTGCACTCTACTTAAATTATCGTTGACTCATTTAGTTAACAGAGCCAGAGATTTTAAATAGTGTTTGTTGTGGAAGTTGCACCTTCATGGTTATGAAATTGTTTGTGACTTGTTCTGCTTAACTGTTTTTCATTGCTTGAGCTGGGTGATTTTTTACCGGAACCATGCTGGAACAGTTTGCTCCTTTTAGGTGAATGACTGAAACTTTGAGATTTTTGAACAGGAATTTGGCTTGCAGTATGTATTACCAGATGCACAGTAGCCTGCTCTGAAGACAACGAAAGTTCTTGAATATATTAATACTTTAATTGCGACTCCATAAACCCTAGACTAAGAAGATCTATGAGTAGAGACCTTCCAGTTCTGATACTCCAGTTTTTGGAGACATCACCAGCACCAGAACTTACCTCTGTTTATCTGAACTTCAAAGCCCATGATACACCTTAATGGAAATAACTTGCACTTCCTTTTTAGCTATCCTGGAGAAATGTATTGGAGCACTTTGCGCTTCAGAAGTGAGCCAGCATCTGATGAGAAGGTCTGTGTGCCTGTCTGGATGGCATGTTTTGATGTTTGCCAGATGCTTTGAAGTCATCCTCACTCCTAGCCAGGTTAGCATAAAAGCAAGTAAAAGCATTTTATTTACAAAATCCAAACACAGCCAACATGGTTACAGAAATAGCAAGCATTACTAGAAATAAAAATAAACCATGCATATATTTTCTTTTCCAGGCCTTTCCTTGAAGTCTGGTGGCTCCTAGCAAGCTATTTAGTCACTAAACATCTGGCACATATTGCAATCTTTAAATCTTAAACAGAAAACTGCAGTTGTAAGGGCAGGTGGGACATTTTCTACCCAGTGCCTTCTTGTGTTGATCAAGGATTCATTCAGACTCATATCCTCTTCTCTTCCCATCTTTTTTCTTCTCAAGAGAAAACAATCCTTTCCTTACTCAGGAGACAGGTTTGACATATTTATTCCAGGATTCTTAATTATCCTTGTGCTTATTTGAAGAACTAATAAATTATCCACCTTTATAATCCATCAATTTTTCTTTGTGGCCAGTGGATACTAATAAGCTTTTCACAACATTTCACGCACAGTTCTTAATGAAGAACATGTAACTTAATAATCATTCTAGCATACAACGACCAAAGTACATTTAATGCTTGTGCCTTATTACAAGCCCTTATTTGTGATATAAATAGATTGGATCTGCCAATAATCAATAATACTAGGATGATAATTCCAGGTGTCTGACCCTCGAGGATCTTTTCTGTGTGTTTTTTTGTTTATTTGCAGACTGGCCATGATTTCATCATGGTTTTCAATTCTGTCTGTGTTATAAACTAGGCAGTTCCTTCTTAGGTTTGAGCTTTCTTGGAGGAAAAAACTACCACCCATACTACCACAGGCAGTTTAGTAGCCTGATAGAGGTTTTCACACAGCTCAGAAAATGAGGCCTTGCCCAAGGCAACTGGTGTTTAGTGAATCTGTGGCTCTGGTACCCAGAGCAGGCAGCAACAGCTAAACTTGGAGTGTACCAGACTACCATCACAAGTGCTGTGGGCAAGGGGACATTCAGTATCACAATCCACCCAGGACTGTTGACTCTGAAGTTCAAGCACAAGAAGCCTAGTAGATTTTTACTCTATATTCTCCCAAATTCATGATGGAAGAAATACCAATAATAAAGTATGTATCCCTTGTCATTTAGAGATATGGGTTTTTTTGCTTATGGAAAGGACTGGCTAATGAAAGCCAAATTATTATGTGTATTTTAGTGTATTTATTACTCAATCATTTGCGCTTCAGCTGTCCTTGTGATATTGCTTTGTTTTTGCAAACTATGTACAGATGGGACCTTAAGCAAACTGGTGTCTTTCTCTTAATGTGCCTTCTGCTAGCATTTCAAAGACAGTGATTCATCTGATGGATCATTTAAATTGTCTTCAATAAACAGATTTCCAGTAAAAAATGGAAATGAAAATGAGAAAGCTCAAGCAGCAGCCTAGAGTTTTCCAAAAAGGAAGAATATATTTTTATGTGTTTTCACCTGTAGCATAGCACCTCCTGGAAATATCAGGAGATTTAAGAGCAGAAAAGTTACAGATCATACCTTTATCCTAACTTTCTCACATATAAGTGCTACATCAATACAATTTAGGGTCAAAATATGGCTGAGCAGTGAATTTGCCTGGACAGTTGGCCTGACAGTCTTTCCACTGTTGGCCACCATATGGAGGTGAAATATTTATTTTATAATTCTACCTTTTAATTTTATTTTATTTTGTTTCTAAAACTATGTATGTAACTATAAGCGGCTGAACACTAAGAGTGTTAAGAGTATAAATTCTGAGCATCAAGAGGACCATTACATTTGCTGTCACATATTTAAACCTCCAGCTCACTTCAGACTTGCGGTTTGAGCTCTGGTGTTGCTGAAATGGCAGGACCCAGACTTGTCGTTCATCACCAGTGTCCTTCCCACTGCAAATGGACACAGAAACTGCCCAAGACTCATCTCTTGAGCAAGAACTTCTCCTTATCCCACCCTATCATGTGATAATTCAGTCAAAGAAATCAGCCCATGCTCCATCCAGCTGTTGTTCAACATCAGAGCTAATTAATATACCTGATTTTGGTGCCACAGGTTTTGCTTATTCCTCTGGCTTTTCAGTTCCTCCATTTCCAGCATTAAACCTTTAGACAACTTCTAATCTGCTTACTCAAAGACCTAAGAGCTCAGACATATTGACTACGAAACTTTCTGCCTCAGTTCTCTGACTGTGCACAGCAGCTCATTATTCACTTGCATTACACTGGCATGTGAATACACAGCAGGTGACCAGAGAAACTGGGATCTTGTTGCCTGTGCAATTCCAGAGTGGCTGCCCACAGATACCCATGCAGTGCTTTCTGGCTAACGTTTGCTGCTACTGATTTTTGAGCGTGAAATGTAAATATAAACTAGCAGATATTACTGAGATTGGAGGGTATGTTTCATATAAATTCAGCCAAAATATCCTCAGAAATATTCTGTTGATTCTTTCCTTTCTTTGAAATGGAAATACTGCATGTATAGCCATTCCATTTTGGCATCTATCATCTGACAGACTCAGGGTAGTACTAAACCCAAATAACACCGACCAGTGCTGCACTTTTTGTGTGCTTGGAAATGGATAGCATACTCAAGAATACTGCAGCATATCCATGCAGTCATCAACCAAGCCTCTCACCACATACTGCTGCATTAGATTTGAGGTGCTTTCCCAGGTATTTTCTTTGTTCTCTGACGTCAAGCTCATTTTCATCTACTAGGTTTAATCTTACGTAGGTAGAAGTGGAAAAAACAAAGAAAGAAACTACTATTTTTTTCTGGCCATACCAAATGAATATAGAGGGCCAAATTATCAGCAAGGAAGAGACCAGCAAAGACAATTAAGCTAAGAGTTTGATGCAATCCACCTAATAGAAACTTGATCTTGGGAAGCGGATAATGTTGATACTGCTTAATGGGAGGAAATTAATAATTTGAATCATATTTTCTACCAGAATAATGTGGTTCAATAAAGAAAAAAAGCTTATGTTATTAAATCAACTTTATTATTTGTAAAAATGTTAACTGAACAGTATATTTTAGTTCCGTTTCAATTGATCATATTTCAGAGTTCGGCGGGTTATTTTTCTGTTTAGTCCTCCACACAGCCCAGCCTGTGTTTTTTGATAAGCACATTTGATGTGCATTATTTCTACCTGGCTGAGTTTTACATACTGGTCTCTCTTCTCCCTCACCTGTGTGAGGATGGCTGCTCTCTCGACAAACAGACAAGTCCTCTTTTTCCAGCACAGGTCTGTGGTGGGATTGATCTCTCAGCTTCAGTGTGACACCAGCAGTGTAACACCAGCACTGCCCCTGTGCCATGGCATTTTGCAGCCTCATGGATTCATCCCACGCTGTCTGCATTTCTGCAGCTGTTTCAGTGACCATCCCCAGCACCAGCCCAAACAGCAGAGAAAAGCCATGTTCTGTTTCCTCCAAAGTAGGAGTGAGATATGGAGGCGTGGGTTGATGACAACTCCTTTTCTCTTCACATGCTCATTCATCGCTGTCTGACCACAGCATCCTTCATTCCCCATTTTGTGATATATGTACCATGAGACAAGGTCTGACCTTGCTTTCTTCTGCTTTTCAGTTCTGAGCAAGATGCAAGTTGAAAGGTTAAGCATGTGGAGTATTTTAAAAGTAAATATTTCAGAAAGGTTTGAGCTGTATGTGTCATCAGGCCCTTCCAGGTAAATATTTCACACATCAATAAAATAAAAAGTAGGCAGATGCCTCAAAATTTTTAAAAACTAATATATTTGGACCTCACTGTCCCATGGGAAATTAAAAATTGGGTTATTGTTATGATTGAGCTTAATGGTTTTTAACACCTATGGGCCTTTCTTGGATGCTGGTGACCTCACACTGAAAATCTATGATCGTATATCTTTCTAGATGTTTTAGATAGTACCTTCCTAATGAACAGCTTGTAATCACACCAAAAACTGTAGTTGTGGTAGTTTTTTATAAGAAGAGAATTCAATCAGCCTATTTCTTTTAGTAAAATAATGATTAAATCCAAGTTACTTTTTTCAGTTTTGTAAAAAGCATAGTTTTCAGAAATTCCAAGCAGTGACCAATACTATATTCCACAATATTAAACACTGTTTCTTAGTTAAGTCCAAACCCACAATCTGGGAAGCAGAATCTGCTTCTTCAAAGTTAACTTGGACGGGACTTTGAAAGTGTCCATTCTTTGTCTTTTTATGAACACTGATGCTTTTCTTTAGAAATACTGGGATTGTTAGGCATTTTCCTACCTGACATTAATTTATTACTTTTACTTAAATGGATTTCTGTCATAGATCAGAGGTTTATACTGAAGTGAGCCAATGGCCTAATGAACCATTTTGACACTCAGTTTTTTTGTCCTTTCTTTACCCTGCAAGAAACTATAAGGAGTTTTTAGGAATTTTACTGTGACCCATCCATGCCTTAGTTGAAATGGCAAAAACACTACTTTTTGTATTGGTGTGGTTAAACAGTCAAAAACAAAAGACTGTGCACAGTTCAACAAAAAGTCAGGTTTCCTGTCAAATTGCTCAATTGTATTCTCTCTAGTCCATCATGACATCATCATTCAGCAGTTCCCCTGTCATCACATAATCCTGGAAGAAAGAGAGAACCTGAATTTATTTTGCAAA
Source organism: Atrichornis clamosus (assembly GCA_013400975.1). Taxonomy (NCBI): domain Eukaryota; kingdom Metazoa; phylum Chordata; class Aves; order Passeriformes; family Menuridae; genus Atrichornis; species Atrichornis clamosus. The sequence continues at coordinate 126,157 of WBMZ01003016.1, forward strand.
AGACAAGCCAAATAAAAGGAACACTTGCGTTTGTTTGGGAAAAAAGAAAAAAACAAAAACAAGCCAAACATGTTTCAGAACAGCTTTATGTGTTGCAAAGACACAAAAGGCTGCCTAGGTCCAATTCTTGCTTTTTTCCTACCACTGGAGAATTCCAAATGGCATGAAGATTTTCCTACACAAAGTGCCCCAACTATGGAATGAAAGCCATCTATCATGCACGGGCAGAGACACAGTGAAGTCAGTGAGCTTTGTGTGGGTGTGCAATAGCCCAGAGAACCATATTTCAGGGCCTGCTCAGGGACTGTGTTGCAATGAGGTCTGGGGATGAGGGTGTACTGGATGCTTCCTGCCTTTGATCACAGCAGATCGGCAGTGGCTGCCAAGCCTGAACAGAGAGGCAGAGCTGATGCAGACCAAAGTCTCAGAGGCCAGATGCAGAGACCAGAATTATGAGAATTTGGGGAATTTTCGGTGTTTTTTCTTTAAGCAGAGGAACTAGGCAAATAAAACTAACAGCTGTTGTGACAGCAGGAGATGGCCAAAGGAAAGAAGATGCAAATAAAAAAAACCTGGCTACTGAAGCTGGGCTACAGTTTTCCAGCTGAAATTGTATAAGTATAAAAGCTAAGGGATATGTCCCACAGAAGAAAACACTTGCAGACAATTATAGGCTGGAGCTGATAGTGAGCTTTGAATGGGGATTTGAAGACGAGGTGAAAAGGGAAAAGTCCACATAGAGTAAAATTGCAACATCTGCGTCTAAGAGCACCCCATGAAGGGTGCTGTTATATTTTAGCAAAACTAAAAAGTTTTGACTCACTGCTCCTGCAAAAACTTATTTTTGATACACCACCACTTTTTCACATCCTTAGTTTTCAGCCAAAATATCTAGATGAGCAATTTAAATACTTTGTTCTTTAGCCAGTATTGGCCTGTAATATACACAGCCTTTTTCTCTCTGAATTTACCCTTCATTAGAAATGTATGGGCAGCAAGCACAATTTTAACATTCATTCAGCCTTCATTTTCCTAGATTAGTCAAGGCTTTCCTCCTAGTGCCTTCAACTGAGAGTTGAGTACTTCTGACCACCTGAATAGCCAGCCTCTTTTTGAAACTTTATTGAACATGGCTGTCTGGAGCACAAATAAGCAGATTATCATAAATACCTTGCACAATTTAAAAAAATTATCTTGTTTTTTGTTATAAATGCATAACTTTGAGATTTCATAGTCATCATATGGTCAATTAATATCTGAGTTTTCTCTTCTCTTGAAGTATTCCTAGCTGATCACAAGCTTCTGTTTGGTCATGTATTTTATTCCCAGGCATTACATGTCCTGGAAATAATGAATTTCCACCCATCTGTTACTCTAGTAAAGTATGCAGTTTGTTCTTGTGCACCGTCCCACCTTTTGAGTTGAGTTTGTTAATTCAAATATTTAACAGCCTCTGTCATGTGGCTGAGCATGATAAACTCCACTAGCATTCAGACAAGTATCTTCTCTTTGAGCTGTTCCAGCTGCCATTTCCTCATTAATATTTCCAGTCCCATATGTCTGCTAAAGAACACGGCCTCTAGCTCCCTTCTCCTGTCCTCCACGCTCTTCCATTCTGTTGCCAAATCAGCTTCCTATCTAGCAGCACCCTTATCTTGCTTTGATTCCTTCGCCACAAATCCTTGTTCTCCTTCCCTTCTTCTACTACAAATCCTTGTTCTCCTTCGCTTCAATCCACCCTCCCAGTTATTTCATCTTCTCATATGCTTTCGTGATTGTTGATTGTGCTGGGTGGAAATCCTCTCCTATCCTAGTTTTGATGATCTCCTTGTTGTGGAGTTCCTGCTGTCAGGATCAACCATCTCTCCCAGCTCTCTTACCCACACCTGAAAAACCTGAATTTTGTTTTTGAATTACTTTCTGCATATCTGTCACCCACTTCTCTCCTCATGTTGTTGGTTTTAAAGATGATAAATTATGATATAGCCCACCAGAAGAGCCATATCTATCCATGAACTTCCTTATCCTTCCCCCATCAGCAGACTTGTGTTTTTCATCTGTTCTGTTCTTCTAGTCCACTTCCTTACCCAGTGACATATTCTAGTCCCTTTCTGTCATTTCACGCAAGCCTTTTACCTTTTGCTTATAGGTTAAACTCATTTGTTTCTGTTCTGAAAGAATACTGGTCTCTCCTTATCTGTTTTATATTCCTCCTCCTTCTTCCCAAACTTTTATCCTATTTTGGTATAGCCCTTCAGGAAGAAATCATGTCATACATTTCTGTTCCCTGCCAACCTGAAGTCCCTCTTTGAGAGCTTTGAAACACAGGGTTACAGACGGTGCTGTGTGCTAGGAGTGGGTCTGTCCTAGCACAGGGCAGCTCACCTAGGATGGTCTGGGTCAGTCTAGGAGCTCTTGGAGCGAGTTACCCTCTGTGACCAGGGTAGTGCACAGGCAAGCCATTTAGCCAGCTCTTCACCTGCCAGCAGGATTGGGCACAGGTACAGAAACGTTGTGCCACTGATTTCTGAGGTCCAGGCAGCACGGGCAGGAGAGTCTGGGAGTAAACAGCCTCAACACCACTATGCAGACTTGTGTGTTGCCTGCATACATGACGATTCTGGCATGTCTTCCACTTCACTGCCACTATAAAATGGGATTAAACTCATATTCTCTCACATAAGATCGGGACTGAAACCACATTTATAGCTTTTGCTAAAAAACATGCTTTAAAAATGTGATCATTATAGTTGTGATTCTCTGTAGTTTTCTGATCTTTGATCTTAATATTGTTTGCATTGTGAAGGACCAGCGCAAATACTACATCATGGTCACTAGCAATTTTTTTAGGGTTTTTTTCTCTTCTCTAAGTAAATTGATATGTGTATTTGTTATGAGTGAGGGGGTGGATTAGCTGTTCAGTGGCTGCTAAAGGCTTCTCTTTGCTTTATCCTTGTGACTTCAGAAAAGCAGCACAGTCAGTCACACTGCGAACAATCACACTATGATACTCAAGGTAAATCTTAGACAAAGATTGTAAGTGGCAATAAATCACTAATTCTGTGGTTTTGAAGGTTATATCACTTTCTTTTCACAACTCATTATCATTTTTATATTTTTCAGAAAAAGGTCTGCACCAAAACAAGTTTTGTGAAACTTTGCAGTGTTGCTAGCACCTGAGCAAAAGCACTCTGAAGAGATTGTGGTCAGGCTCTCAGTGTAAGGGTGAATGTCTTCATTATTACTTCCGTAAGTGAGAAAACCGTGAATCCAAGTATTGTCTGCAGACCACTGAGACAGCAGCTCAGCCAGAACATCCCAGTGGCAAAATAAGAAACCTCTGAAGCTGTAAATACAGGCTTTTAAAGAACATGTGACTCAGAGTTGTTGCAAAGATTTCTAATTTCCTGGGTGAATAGGCACTTTGTATTCAGCAACATTCCTTCTAAATCCACTTGAAGTTTAAGGCTCTCCAAACTAGAGATGCCACTGGGAGAGAAATAATAAAGCTGTGTGCAGTAAAATACACATCTAAGTGTACCTTTCAGACAAAGACAGGTTTTTTCATGCAATATGGTAAATTACTCCATTACCTTGAATGATGTTGCCCTATACTTCTTTCTTTGACGTGTTTTCATACTTTGTGTCACTCTGGAGAGTATGACTTTAAAATCCAGCAAGTACTTAATGTAATTAAAACAAGTCATGATTACTTGAGGAATATGTGCTTAAGGAATATCTATCTAGGAAGAGAAAATATTGTTTTATACCTTTACTAATATTTCATCTCACTCTACAAGTCTTGATGGTGGAGCTGTAAAATACATCCAGAAAAGGGAGTGATTGAGCTGCAAAGTTTCCAAAACACCTGGCCTGTGATATCCCCAGACAAGAATAATAATTCTAAAATAAATATTAAAAAAAATTAAAAATAAAATTTAAAAAACCCACTGGAAAATAGTCATTATTATTTAGGTAAAAATTCTGACCAATTTGAGAGATTAAACTTGTGGTTTTGAATGTGATGAAGGCTGCTCATGCCTCAAAAAAGAAGCTATGTACCTTATTCTGTGGAACTAGGCCTTCACTGGATAAAAAAAAAAGGAATCTAACTTACAGAATTGCTAATACTTACCTCAATCCCATGTTAGGCAGAATCAAATTGAAACAATTTTTATTTGTGCTGTGATATGTACCCTGAAATTATGTTATCTTTCAATCTTCTGGAGTAAATTATTATATTAAAAAAAAATCTATTTGAAAGACAAAAGTAATGATTCTCCCCCTGGCTCTGAAATTTACTTGAAGAGTACACTTTTGAAAGTATGTTTCCACAAAAATGACAAAAATATGGCCTTTCAGTAGGTCACTGGAAGTGCACAGGACTCCACATTTTTGTCTTTCCTTAGCACCACAGGAGTGATGTTTGGACATATTGCTTGAAAATGGCTGTGGGTGCTGGGGCCTCTGGCTCAAGTTGGCTGTCACAGACGTGGGCAACCACCCCTGCTCCTGCCACCCGCATGTGTAAACAGAGGGAAAAGAAAAACCTAACCAGCAATTTATACAAAGAGTCAAAAAAAAGCAACACTCGAAACAAAAGATGGCCTCTGCTAAATGTGCCAAAGGTCGCGGTTGTGAGCACAATGAAGGAAAGAAAGCCTACAGGTAATCTGTTTTATTAATCTTTGGCCCTCACTGCAAACTGATTCTAGATATATCTGTTAATTGAACCAAGGAAAAAAAATCTATTTTGAGTGGTTTAGAAGGTGCTATTAAGCTACAGTTAAACACAACATATCAAGGCATTGCTAGTTTCTTATCTTTGACAGGATTACAGAGTTCTGTCCAAAATGTCCAAAAATAAATGTCCTGTGACCTCTCTTTGTGGCTTCTAGGACTAAGGAAAAGAGCTGCAGTTTTTCTTCCATAGAGCCCAAATATTACACCAATATATAATTATTTTATTCATGCTAAATAATCATTTTAAACTCTGTTGAGTACTTTAAAATGCTCCAGGCATTATTTCTATTTTGTGTGGAGGCAGCACGTTGTCTTCTGTTTAGTTACAATGCAGACAGAGACAGAGGGTGGTGGCTGTGGGGTTGCAGCCAGCGATGGGTAATTGGTGTGTGGCAGCTAAAGCCCCGTTCTGCCTTCAGTAAGACAGAGATCTCGGACACACTGGCTTGAACCTAGGGATCTGTCCAAAGGTTTTGGAGAAACAAAGCAGAACAAGTAACAGAAGTCCAGGGCAATATAATAAACCTTCATGTAAATATAGCTCTCCTGCTGCTGTATCTGAGCACAGTCAGTCAGAACTAGTTCAGGTATTTCTGCCTGTCTCCCTGTCATGTCATTTGAATGACTCGAGCTACAAAGCTTCAGGACACAAGCGTCACCCAACCAGGCTGACGAAAACGGTGGGTTATAGGCAGGGCTGAGGTGTCTCAGGCTCTGTCAGTGACAGGAAACAACCCCTGCTTCTCTTCATCAGCCAGGACAGGATGACTGGAGGCCTCAGCCTGAAGTGGCTGGTGGATATGCAGCTTTCTTCTTTTTAATTAAAAATGCTTTAAGAGACCATGGTAGCGGAATTTATACTTATGCAATTACTAGATTTAATTTATACGAAAAACCTCTCTGTCAGGAAAAATCTAGCAAATAAAATAGCAACTGAAGGGCTTTTGCCTACAAGATGTGATGGGTCTGGATTAGAGGCTACAAACAAGAATCAGCTGGGAGCTTTTTTTCTTGTTTTGAAAAATATCCTCAGGAATCGTACAGGTTGGTGTAAAGACTTGGAAATGGAGTCCGTTGGCAAACGACAAGAGTCCCAAGATCTCTCCAGGTCTGCCTAGGGAAAACTTGCAAGTTTTTGTATTCTAAGCAAAAGGCAACCAGACAAAAGGAAGGGAGCACAGTGCTGGAAACTGCACTCTAATTATGGAGATTTTTCCAGAGGGACCTCTCTTGGTGAACCATGTCTGAGCCAGGGAGGAGAGGAGACAGGTTGCTTAATACTTCATCTGTCAGGAGCCAGCCAATATCATAGGGGTAAGACCAGGAAAGCTCCAAGCGGTCAACAGTAGCTCTCCAGGGCTTAGCCAGATAAACCAAGCTAGCTGAGGCCAGTCCTGCTGCCATAACTGTTACAGAGAATAGTAACAATATCACACACATGATTTCCCAGTCGTCTCCTATCCCACATTTATGAGGTCCAGCTCAGACCTGCTGCAACCTCAGTCAAAGTCCATTCTGGCCAGGTCTCAGATCCGTCCACTGTATGAAATCAGCCCAGCTTCCAAACCCCCGTGCAGTCAATAAATGCAAGAACAGACACTTGTGGTGGCATGGAAATTCCCATTTTCTAAGGTAGGAAGGAAGGGAGGGAGGAAGGAGGCAAGGAACACGGAAGGAGTGACACCTTTGCTTCAGTACCAGAGGATATAAGAAGGGAGGAACCCTGTTTGTGAGTGATGGAATGCCACCTTCTGAAAACTAGTGCACAGCAAACATCATCATCCTGGGAGACTCCAAACAGGTCTCAGATGCTTCCTTTGAACTTTCATTTGCTGTGGTGGATGGCACCACAGGGAAAAATAGAATCAGCCAAAGCAATTTTCTTGGCTTCCTTCCAACTATGTTAACCTTAATGCTGAGTCACTTATTAGTGTTTCTTTAACTGGAATTGCACCGAAGTAACCTTCTGTTCCCCGCTGCCACAGCAGAGTGCTTCCAGAGGCCAGATCTAAACCTTTTATTCCCAGGACAATTATCTGAGGACGGTTACAGTGGCTGTGTGGAAACAGGGAGGTGATACTGCTCTCCATGAAACTCAAACCAGTGATTCTCATTCCCCGTTTCTGAACAGAGTCGGGTCTGATGCCATGTTAGATCTTAATGCTTAGAAAGCAACATCAGCCCCACAGAGCTTGGCATATTTTCTTGCTGTGCAGACTGACTTCAGCTGTTTGACATTTAAGATGTATTTTGTAGCATTTATCAAAATCTAAGCACATTTGCATTTACCCATCCAGCTATTTTCCCACTGAGAACAGAGCCTTTGGCCTGATATATTTACCAAAATTCAAGATAACACTGTGTCTAACACAGGATTATAAATTATCAAGGCTGATTTAAGAAAACAACCTTAAATCTGTTTCTAATACAAAGGAAAGTGCACAACAACATCAAAAAATGTAGCAAAATAAAGAAATCCCAGAGGGAATTACTGCAGCAAATAGTACTGATTTTTTCAGTGGAGAACTCTTTACTCTGAAACTCAAAATGATGTGTTTCTGGACAGGTGCTCTTTCATAGTAATGTAAACTATCCTTTGTATATGAGGTCAACTAGAAAAAAAAATTACTTTTTTTCACAAAACCCCACCCTGAGAGCAAATTTTCTTTTTCTACAAAAGTAACCTTTCCTACAACCCCAATTTTTTCTATAGTTTCGGTCAGTATAGTTAGTTTACAAATAGGTCTACATAGATACCTGTGCAGCTAGATTGAATCCATGGTGTTTTTTGGAAATGGAATTTATGTTTGTGCAAAAATACTTATATCCATACATGAAATAAAGGAAAAGCAAATGCTTTGTGGTATTAAGGCAGAAGAATGGATTTACATTGCTCAACTTAATCACAAAAGAAGCAAAAGAATTAGTACAGATCTAATGTAAAATCTGTTTGAATCATGAGATTCCTAATAAGTACGGTGAGTGTGAGTGAATAGAATGGATTTTTAAAAATACCCAGGTGACACCAGAATAATGCCTTCTACACTTGCTTTGAGAAAGTCTACTGGCAGAGAGAGAGACTCTGAACACTGTAAATTTGAATACCACTTCTTGAACCTCTGCGTTTCCTTCAGAGATGTAGGTGTTTTTTAGGTGGGAGATGCTGGACATCTTGCAGGCTGGGATAAGATAATTTGATGGCCTGGTGAGCATTTCAGTTCTCCACAAAATCTTCCACTGTTGCCAGCACAGCAGGACATAGTAGACAAATGGCAGGTGTCCCAGCCTGCTGATTTTTATTGTGCACATCTGAAATAACTGCAAATGTGTAGATATAATCTTTTTCAATTGCAAAGTGGTATTTGGAGAATGAGGATCAATAGCACTCTGTATCCCACATTTACAAAGTATAGAAATATTGCTCCTGTTGTACTTGTAGTGTGCAGGATATGCTTCTTTTTGCAACTCATCTGAAATGATTGCTTTAGTATTCAAGGAATAGTGAGCCTCAAAATGCACAGATTAGTCAACCTTGGGTTAAGATTCACATTATGTTATTCTTGGAGCATGAGACACCATGTTTGTGTAGCTTAACATGAGCTGCTTTTAGATGCTTCTTGCTTTCTGTCTTCTCTTTATTTTTCCAAACAGATTTCTTCTTGAGAATGGATGGTAAAATGTGCAGGCCTTAACTGGCATGTGCAGTGTTCATTGCCATAGAAGGAAGGAGAAAAAAAAAAAAAGGCAAAGCGACATAAAAGGGAAGTGGGAAACAGAAAAACAAAGGAGTAATGGAAAATGGGACTGGCCAAGACTCCACATTCCCTTATCTTTGCAACAAGCATTTAATAAACACATGTATACACTTCACACAAACAAGGAGGGATCCGAAACAGAGATGCAGTAAACAGAAGAAACAACGTCCCACTCACAATGCTCTTGGGGACAGATGCCACAAGAGCAATTCCCAGTGACTTCAGGGGCATTTGTTTGTGCAGAGCTGCTGTGGACCTGGGGCCCCTTGCAGTCCCAGAAGGAGAAATGTGGCAGGCAAAAGGAAAATGTCAGTCATAACTTCTCCAACTAAGCAGCAAAAATGTCTGTTTAAACTATGCCAGGCTCCCTAGAAACTCCCCTCTCACTCCCCTTATTCCTGAAATATCCTGCAGCATCACCCACACTGTTGGGCTGTGTCTGGGGCAAGAGTCCTCAGAAACAGACCTGTTTCCAAAACAGCTGCTTTTGGTACACACTGCAGCTCTTTTAAAGGGAAATGCTCTACTGCAGATGTCACGGGAAAGGAATAACCTGAGACCTGTCCAGTTGTGCAGACATGGCCTTATGAACCAGGTCTGTTGGGATGCTGGGTCTGGTACCAGCTCTTGATTCCTTCCATTGGTTCTGGAAACGAGCAAAGGCCACATAATTAACAGTGATGCTCATTGAATGGCTTCTCTCTTCAGTTCCCTCTTTGAAAACCTACCTTGTCTGTTTTGCCCACTTACCAAAAGTAAATGCAACTGGAGGAAAAATCAGTGTTAATGTCCCCCCTGCACTGGCTACCCATGCCTTGTCTGACTTTTGTTTTCACTTGCAGTGACATAAAAGCCTCCTGCTGTAGCTGGTAGTTTCATCTCCAGTAGATTCGGGGGAAAACAATACTGACCTAAGAATGAGATCAGCTATTCCATTCCCTTGCCTAATTGAAAAAAAAAAGTAAAATAGAAATAATTTTACATAATAGTTATTGTTTGTTTTAAATAATAATGAACAACATTTTCTGGTTTTCTTTTTCTTTTCTTT
>WBMZ01003017.1:0-16077 GCA_013400975.1 Atrichornis clamosus
GCGGAGAGACTGCTGCCCCCCACACACACACATACCCGCGCGCAAACACACACACACACACACACACACTGTCCCCCACCTCCTTTTGTGTTCTTTTCAAAACCATATCAAAAACTCGACCAGGATAATCAACTATCCCTTTTGTGTCTTGATCACTCGTCATTTACATATTGGGACTACACCCCACTCCTGCCAGTTGTCTCCCTGGCAACCGAGTGAGGAAAAAAAAAAAAAGAAAAAAAAATTCACTAAGAAACGCAAACCCACCACATATATGTATATTTTATATCTTAATATATGTGTGTGTATATGCTGTACATTTATACATAAAATGTGATATTCTATATTTTATTCATGCTTATTTCATTTTATTATCACTTCATTTTATTATCACTTTTTACTTGCCAAAGGCAGGAAGGGACCTCACTGGCAACCGTGCATCTTAAATGTATTGCATGTGGTTGGGGACATGCGGTGTGAGGCTGGGTACATGTCCTGTTTCTCAGCGGTGCTGAGGCTGACACAGGACAGGATGATTTACAGCATTAAGGAGTCCTCCTGGCATTAAAGAAGTGAGCAGCTACTGTTATTCCAGGCTGAGTCACCAGAAGAATGAGCCTGAAATGGGGGAAAGTGATAATTGTTCTGTGTTTGGTTACTAACAAGGAGAGTAGAATACAATTCTGTGTTTGCATATACTGAAAGCTCTCCTTACCATTGCAGGGACTGCATTTTATTCAGTGCTTTCCTTGTGGATTGGTGATTCTACTATAGGCTCAGTAAAAGATATTCATTCACAGCTCGATACTGTGGAGTGCTGAATTAGGATTGAATTTGGCAGTGTCTTTGGTAGTATATGTTTGTATAATAATAACAGCAGTAAATCCATGCAAAGCAAGCACAGTTTTTCTCCAGCTTTGTACCAATTATTTACATACAGTGTACCTTTACATGTCAACTAATAACTTCAAAGTTAGGAAGAGTTAAATAGCTTTATTCAGCATGAACAGATTGCAAAGTACTTCACTACAGCACAGTACTTTTTTCAATCCCACTTTCTAAAGGTGAGATTTTAGACTTTTTTTTTGAGAAAACTGTCAGTTTGCATAAGCTGAAGATGTAGAGAAACAGCTTGGTAAGGGCTGCAGGGGCAGGACCCGAAGCAAGCCTTTAGAATCAATTTCCATTTCTGACAGTGAGTCTTGCATGCCAGTGAGGCAATGCAAATACGGCAGGCCACATGCAAACGCTGCAAATCACTGCAATAATTCTGAGCTTAGAACTGACCTCAGGAGCAAGTGCTATTTCGCTTCCAGAAAAGTGGCTCTGAAGAGGGAACTTAAACTGAAAAAAAAAAATTATTAAAAAAGCAAGTGATCAGTAGAGCGTCTGCACCATCACCAGCAGGAGTTGCGACTCTCCCGAGCTGTGTTCTGCCTCCTCTCCCTCTTGTTATCCCGCTCGTCCCTCCCATCCCCACGCCAGGGACCGCTCCCTCTCCACCCTTGGGCTCCCGCCGCGGTCTCTCCTCCGCCGGCTCCTCCCCGGGACGCTGTGGGGCGGGCGGGCGCGGTGTCACCGGGGCCGTGGAGCATCCGGGCCGGGGGAATGCCCATCACCGGCGGGGCCGGGCAGGGGGGCACCGAGGCATCCCCTGGCCGGGGGGTACCGCATCCCCGGGGCAGCATCAGCCCCGCTGGCGCCATCGCGGTGTCCCGTTCCCCTTGAGCTGGTGCTGCTCCTCAGGGTGTTCTCCCCTGGCTTCCGCAGTGTCTCTCGACTTCTTGCCCGGCTCAAGCTCCCCCACAGCTTTGTGCTGGTGTTGGAGTGTCCGGAGGACCCTCAGGACCTCTGGGACATCCTGGAGGAGCAGGGATTCCGTTTTGGTTTGCAGACATAGAAGAGTTTGGACTGCTCTACTCCCCTTTTTGCCTTGGCCTATGTTATTTTTCTTGACCAATACAGAGATAGGGGATGGGAGGATAAAGGCAAGGTTTTCCCTATTCGGCTGTCCTCTTCCAGCACCGAAGGCTTCCTTTCACAACCCAAAGTTTGTAAACAAGAGTCAGATGCTGGTGAGAAGGCAGTGGGTCACACACTATGCCACCAGTGCAGCCCCCACATCCCCAGGGATGCCCAAATGAGGGGGTAAGCAGCATCCTTATGATGAGCTCTGCCCATAGTGTCCCATAGGAATGCTGGAGCACAGCCCAACAGAAGAGATTTTCTTCCTCTGCTACCATGGCCATTCAGGAACAGACTGGTCCCTGGGCATCCCGCTCTATGACACGGTTTGCAGGGACCTTCCTCTTGACAAGGATGAGGACATTATCCAGGGCCAGCTCTTCTTCCCACCACGAGTGACGCTGGGTGGGTATCCAGCTTCATGGCATGGGACAACTTAGACCACCGGGAGATTAGAGGTGGCACATGCGTATGCCACTCTTGCAGCTGTGGAGGAGGTTGATCTCCCATGGTTAGCTGGAGGAGGTGGCACATATCCCTCCAACCTGCTCTTCCCCAAAACAGAGTATCGATTAAGAAGCTTGGGTGCAGCTCTGAGTAGCCCCAGGGTGGCCTGAGCACTGCAGACCCTGGGAGAGGGTAGACAGGAGCTTTCTCCCACTGGCCGTAGGTTTCTGGTTTCTCTCCCTCTGCCCAGAATGCCAGCACCTCATCACATCAAAACATTGTCACTCAGCCTGGGACTTTGAAGTTTAGGAGGAAAGTCTTCATGAGGAGGAAATGCTTTATTCACTGTCAAAAATAAAATTTGTGCTTTTGGTCCCTTCCTCCAAGGTAATCTTTCTGTGTCCTTGCTCACCAACTTTATTGCAGTTTAGGAGGGGGTTAAGGAGCCTAAAAAATGAAACAATTGGCCTTGTTTCAAACTGCAGAAGCCACTTCAGTGATCCTGAACTGCCGCCCAGGCACATGTGTGTGCTTGTGAAAGGCAAGCAGGTTGCAGGGATGGAGATCTCGCCCTGCTACAAAAGCTGTGAGGAAATCAGAAGTGGCAAAATGCCATTTCATTTCAACTCCTGCCCAAATTCTTCATCTTTTCCCCTTTGGTCCCCGCAAAATGGCCAGGCAGGGCTGGGCTCTAGCAAGGTTCAGTTTGGAGTGCTTTGTGCCCCCCGGCATAAAAGTGATCAAATAAACTACAATATGTATTGATTGGAAAATGAATATTGAAGTAAGAAGGGGATCTTGGGAGGTAGGAGAGTCTATTCTTGCCTCTCCTTTCTATCCCCAGGAACCCCTCTCAAAGAGAAATGCCTACAATGACTTTACATCTGACCCCTCCCCATCCACCCATCCGTTCCCTCACTCCGGTGTCTGATCCATTCTGTGGATTTCACTAGATAAACTAAGAGGAGTCTGAGTATCAATCAACACAGACCACAGAGAGATGAACCCTGGAGAGTGAGGGAAGAAAATTACAAATCTTACTTCAGGGGCAGAGTTTGAAAGTTGTGTCTTTCAGGAGTTTATAATTTACTTTAGCAAACCACAAAACACTACACATAGGCTATGAATCTTAAAGGAAAAAGCGGGAGGTCTGAGAGCACAGGAATCGATAAACCGTAGGCCCTGGATCATAGCAATACCCTGTAAGTCATAAACTGGCAATCTATGGCAAACACTGAAAGCTAAACCATCAACCCTAAGCAGTAACCACTAATGCTGGGTGAAAACCTGAAAATGCTGCTACCGCCATTTTACAACCTTTTCGGGGGTGGAGAAGATGACAGAGAATAGTAGGTTCTGGCTGCAAAATAGTATTTCTGAGAAGTTTTATGTACTATTACACCTAGACTCTATTAACAGCCCATGCGGGGAGTACTGGGCCCCTGGCACAGCATCAGCTCCACTGATGGCATCGTGGTCCCTCTGCATATTTTCCACATCACTTTGTTGGAATGTGTGATGAGCAACAACGAAACGTCTGACAAAGCTGGAGAAATGCAGATTACCACCATGGAGAAAACCCACCTGGGGTGCAGGGGCCACACTTGCTGCAGGGATCCAAAGAGACAGAGACTCAGAGGTGGCATCTCCCACTTTTACAAAGAAGCTTGATGGACCTCTATATTTACGTCTGATTTTCTCTAAGCATTTTATCTGCCCCGTTGGCCAGCACCTTCACACCTTTTAAGTGCTGTAGACAGCCTGTGCAACTGGCTGCAGAGGGGACAGGGCATGGCAGCTGAAAATCAGCAAAGTGGTCTGTGTTTTTTCAAAGATGATGCAACTTCCCCTCTAGGCTATCCTTGATGTTCTTATGCATATAAAACTTAAGTCATTTCAGAGGTGCTCACAATTAATCATATTATTAAAAATCCTGACATCTATATTAAACATTAATTAATTTCTCTCACAACATTCCACAGTGTACACCATTATTATCATGCTATAAGGCTTCAGCTGCACCATATCCATAAGTACAAACTTACCTTCTCTTTTAGGACTTAAGTATATCCATCAGCATGATGGCAATGTTTTGCAAGCACTCTATAAGCAGTCACTATTCCCATAAATGTTCTATTTATGAATGTTCTATTTCCTGAGTATGTCTGAAAATTGCATCCTGAATGTGATTCCAATGCTACACACATTCTATTGGAAAAACAATTAAGTCCTTGTAAAAAAATGTGAATTTCTGGATTTCAAAGCAAAAATGAGAGAACAAAGACCATCTCCAGGATGCCTTTCACTATGTTTGACACGTACTGGTAGGAAGTTGTCATTTCAAAAACCTCAAGAAACACTGCATTTATCATTTTAGAGTGATAGTACTTCAAGAAGACATTGTAACACAGTCAAATAGCTTAATGCTACAGTTGTAACCTAAGCTGTTCCCATTTATTATTACCATTGTGATTGATACACTTTGCACTCTTTGTAGCATTTCAGATTCATAACTGTAATTGTTAACTAGGACTTTGATTCAACTATTTTTATAATACATGCATAAAAGATGCAAAATGGCAAATCGGAAGTAATTATAATTAATTGCACCAGCAAGTACTAAAGCACCCGTAGCCTAAGAACATCAACATCTTGCAGCAACACACTTAGAACAAAACAGGTAAAAATATATGTAAATAAGATGTTAGAGTTTGGATGAATGTATAATAAAGGAAATTCTCCTCGCTGACAAGGCAATAGTGCCATCTTGAGGCTACTAGAGAATTAAAGAAAGAGGACAGCTGCAGGCAGTGCTCTCAAGGTATTTCATTTTTAAACGCAGAAATGTGTTCCAAGGGGAAAAAAAAAAACCTTCCAAGCCATTTTCTTAACTTGGTCTTGTTAAAAGCAAAGCGTTTGTAAACACCAGCCCTTTCCAAGATCATTAGAGGGATGGAACACCTCTGCTATGAGAAAAGGCTGAGAAAATTGGTCAGCCTAGAAAAGAGAAGGCTTTGGGGTGACCTAATTGCAGCTTTCCAGTACCTGAAGGGACACTACAAGAAAGACGACAGTCTCTTTACAAGTGACAAGGGGGAATAGTTTTTAACTGAAAGAGAGTAGCTTTAGATAAGGTACTAGGAAGAAATTCTTTGCTGTGAGCGTGGTGAGGCACTGGAATAGGTTGCCCAAAGGGATTGTGAATGTTCCCTAGATGGTCCCTGGCAGTGTTCAAGACCAGGCTGGATGGAGCTCTGAGCAACCTGGTCTAGAGCAAGGTGTTCCTGTCCA
This sequence comes from Atrichornis clamosus, assembly GCA_013400975.1. Lineage (NCBI taxonomy): Eukaryota > Metazoa > Chordata > Aves > Passeriformes > Menuridae > Atrichornis > Atrichornis clamosus. The sequence continues at coordinate 5,704 of WBMZ01003017.1, forward strand.
TGGCAGGGAAGTTGGAACGAGATGATCCTTTAAGACCCCTTCCATGATTCTATGAATATGGTCTTTCATGAATCATTAATTTATTTTCTTGGTTGCTTGGTTTTCTCCTTTCACTAGTTGATACCTGCAATTTACGACAAAACATTCTTGTATCCTACATGTTTTTTCAGATTGCACTAATGTCTTGGGTTACAGGAGAAGAGTGCCCGTTTAGCATTATGTGGGTGTAACCAAGCATTGTGTGTTCTACTCCCCTCTTCCATTCCTGATGAACCGTGACCGACGGGACGTTTGCAGGAGCTGCCCAATGCACACCCAACCCCTCAGACTAGAAGCTGGGTGTGAGATAAGGAGAAGAGGCAACTCCTACGAGGCAGGGTAGTGTTTGTCTTCACAAATGACACAGCCGTAAAACCTTCCCCTACCATTCCATTGTGAAACTCCCCGCCCTGGGGGAGGTACCACCTCAACCTGACTGAATAAATTTGGGCAGACGGAAGCTTAGGACATCTTGGAGCACCGTTCGGCAGAGCCACAGGAGCACCAGGACTTCCACAGGACCACTGCTTTCAGCAGGACCACAACCACCACTGCAGCAGGACTGCCACCATTGCTCGGCACCACAGCGTGCCAGGTTGTATTCAGACCTTGTGGGCTTAAGCCAGTTTTCTGTGTATCACTGCATTTATTGTGACCTTTCTATTAAATTGTAACTCCGACCTGGAATCTCTCTTAAGGTTGTTGAGCGGGCTTCATTCCTCCTGCCTGTTTACTTTCAAACCAGCACATCTTCCACCGCTGCATATCCTACCCTTTAATGCTTTATGGGTTAAACCACAAGGATCCACATGAAGGCCAGAATGGCATTGCAGGTCTTCTGACTGAGGCACAGAACAGAAAAATCTGAGGGTACGAACGTGAGGCGGCTTCAGAAGTATGAAAAAATGCAGAAGGAAAGCTACACTGATCCACAGGGCACAGTGACTCTGGTTGTGTGTATATACCTGCCAGACACTTCCATCACACCTAGTGCTGGGGAATGACCACCAGAATGCTGGTAGTTCTAGATCAGCAAACAAAATAGTCATATTCCAATTCTTTTAAGCAAAGGTTGTGGTGAAAACAGTAACCACTATGCAAGCAAATGCTAAGTTCTGCTGGGTGGTTAAGAATCTGCTAGAGCAGAACTACTGGTTGGTGACACAAATACTTCCCTATCAGCAAATCATAGAATGATTTGGGTTGGAAGAGATCCTTAAGACCATCTAGTATGCCAAATTAAATTGATGTTTCAAACAAGATTCTCTCTTAAGAAGTAAAAACCATCTAGAATACCTCCTTAGATTAACATTCACAGCCCAACTAGGAAATAAATGTTTTGAAAACAAGCTGTTTTCTGAGAATGTATGTTTTATGGCATTTCAATCCAGAAAGAAAAAAAAAAAATCTTTACATAAAACATATGCCAGACATTAGAGTTTCAAAGGATACTTGTAAATTCATGAGTCTGAGTTAGTTCATGAAACTTACACCACTTTAAGTGAGCAACTCCTACTCCGGCAGAGAATTGTTAAGGGTAAGATGGAGATACCTCATAAGCTTCAAGAAAATACTGATTTGCTATTCAGAGAACAACTGCTCCTCCCCAAAACACAGAAGCTAATACCCTGGATGGTGTCCCATCCCGGACAGGAGTCTCAGGGCATCAGTTTATAACACAGTTTTAAGGCAAAGCAAATAAGGTGCTATTTCAAATGCCATGCCCTGACACAGGCATTCCAGGAGCTAATGGACAAGACATTCAGCTGCTCAGGCAGATAGGAATATAAACTCATAAATTATGTTATTTTGACCCATCCCACTCATTAGTCAAAACATTAAACTATATTACAACTAGCCTGCTTTGACAGGTCACTTATTTAGTAGGAAGAGATAGCATGAAATCTTTATGCTGTTTTGTTAAAAATTATTTACAAAAGCAGAAAAGAAGCCAGTTTTCCCACATATACAGAATATCAATACTTCCTTTATCAATAACTGTGCATTACATACAGCATCATTTTAACCTACATACTGTGAATCTATGTACATTTTTCAACTGAAAAGTTTTTCACATCGGATTTTAAACAAATCATTTACATATATTAATTCTTTATATTTTCAGAAGAGTAATGTATGGTAAACAGGAGGATCAAAATATTTTTCTTTAATAATACAATTAATTTAGTTTATTTGGTATCAAAAGTACCTATTTTCATCATATAGCATCTTATGCATTTATCATAAACTACCTATCATAAACTAAGAGTTTGTACAACAACTGTTAAAATAATTTTTCAGTAGGTTCTAGCCTAAAAGAGGGAGGCGCACATATCTTCCTATACATTTAATTATCTTTTAAAAGATAAATACATCTGTTGCAGTTTCAACGCATGCCCAAGATTTGTCTGCTCTTTAGTTGGTAGTTTTTTTCCAGTTCACACAGAGCTTGAGCCCGTAGATTTGCAGCATATAGACGCTTTTTGAGATCAGAGCTTTTCCCTTTGGAAAGGAAATAGTTTTCCATATTATGAGGAGGCACAGCTTTCTCTTCACTTCCATGAGAGTGTACGTTCTTCTTGGTTGTAGAAAAGGGAAGCAGGAGTGCATTATCTTAAGAAATCAAAAAGTACTGCATTAGTGCATCTTCCAGCATTTATTGTTTTCAACCCTGGTGCCCATTTTGTCATCTACCTATGGCTTTAAGTGAGCTAATTAAATGCATTTCAGTTAATAGCAACAATTCTCTTCTATTTTTTGAGAAAAAATCGAAAACAAGCCTTTTAAATGATTGTGGTAAAAGGATATATGCCATAGTAGTTTTTAGGGTGCACGTCCCAATGCCTAAGGAAATACTAGTTTATTAAGAAAGGACATGATGTTTCTTCTGAACAGAAATTAAATTAAACAGTAACACTATCCAATTCCAAAAGAAAATGAAGAATGAATTTTCAGCTTTTCAGCTTTTTCTTTTTTTTTAGCTACTGAAAACACTTTGTCTTTACTTCACAGCAGGGGCACACTCAACCTGTCCAGTGGTCTTTGCACATTACCCACATTGTTCTAACTCTATCCTTGCATTAAGCCACTGGGGTACAAATCAGGTTCTGACTTGATCAGTAATGAGTTTAGGTGCATCAAAAATTAACAAGTTACTTTCACTGCAGCCTCCAGAACAGGAATTTTCATAGTGTATCTTATAGAATGCCACTATCAAAAGGCAGTTAATGACTCAAGAGTACAAAAACTACCACCAAAAGCTATTATAACAGCTGAGTTATAAGCACCAACTTCACATGGCTCAAGTGAAGGTGTGATTATTTTTATTTAATCTAAGGTCTAACTATTCTAATCTTAACACCACTGATGCCTTAATTTTCAATTTATTAGGCTACAGCAAGGATGCAATAAGCACAAAAGAGCAAGAAGGAACTAAAAAGGCCAGGAAAAATTTCAGCATTTTGTAGCTTCATTGCTGTAAGTCAGATCTGTTTTAACATTAAATTGTTCACTAAGAATCAGAAAACCCCTGCAAAAATAGGGTAGTGTCTAGGACATGGTCTTAGAAACCAGGATTTTTGGTATTCCATATACTGTCAAGTGAAGCACACAATGGACTTCTAGGAGAAATTAGGGATCTAAGAGATGTGTGAGATGCAATCCAGTAGTGAAAAATACAGCAATATTTGAGCAACTGAAAGTACAAGCAAGCAATCTTGGTACCATATTGGAGAAACTTAGTCCTTTTATAGGAGAACAGGCAGCATTTTAGACATGGTGTTACAAAAGCACCATGGAATGACTTGGAAGAGCAGCAAATCACATATTCAACAGATACTGCAGGATTTGGTCAGTCTTGTAATAACTATGTTCACTTTGCTGCATTATCTATCTTGGGGTATTAACCACCCAAACTGGTTTTGCCTATCCTCAAAAACTAATATGCCTGGTAAGGTCAAAATATCATGTAAAGGGGTGGGAAATGGAGAAGAGAACAGAAGCAAGAGCTGAAGCTCATTTGCCTTCAGTGATCCAGTTTTAGATGCAACATCAGAAAGCCAAAAGCAAGTTTATTCTCAAATTAAATTCTTTAATGTGTTGAAGTCAGACAACATGTTGAGAGACGGGTGGAATTCTCAAAGTTGGCAGACATGTTAGAAATAGCTCAAGGACCACTCACTTTCTAGGGGCATTTTACTTGTGTCCTTTTCTGCTGTGATAGGCACTTCTTGAAAAAAAAAAAAAGCTACTTCAGTTTTATTTGCTTTGGAGGCAGGGACATGCTTATCTTGCTTTATCAGACCAAAACTAAATGAAGAGTGTTGCTGCATGTTAAAGGGTGTTCACATGTCTTTGTTCTAGAGTACTACTTCTGACCCAGCCCTGCACTATTCCTATCACTACTTAGAAAAGCATTTAGACACTTGAATCATTTTTAATAATAAAAAATGGGTGAAATAAACAGATGATGCCACCCCTTATGATAGCAGGAATTGGACGATCGGGCAAAGCAAGTATCAAACACTACTGTAAAACTGATTGGACTAAAGGCAGTCAGGAAGTATTTTAGCACATTTTCAAATCTGAGTTTTTCTTTCTATAATAGCAGTGTGTTCTTCATACTTTATACAATGCACCAATCACAGCTGGGTCCCTTGCAACAAATAATATCTCCCATACTGAAGTTTTTGGAAGTTTAATGAAAGCTGATTTGATTGGACATGTGCAATTTTATTAAAATTAACTAAATCAAAGGTCTGTAAAAAGACATCCATACATAAAATAAGTGCAGCTCTGAGAAAGGTTTGGGTTACAAGCAGGCACTTCCCTTAGCTCACCACAAGAACCTAATTTCCCTAACTTCTTCAGACAGCACAAGACTGCAGTGCAAACAGCGGTAACTCAGACTTATGCTTGAGCGTCACTCATTAAGTCCTTTTGCAAAGCAGAAAATCAAAAGTCTCTTCCCAACCATGCAGCCATAACTGGGCTTTGCATTGCCCCAAGGGGACTGTGCAGAGCACGTGGAGCACCAGGGGCTTTCTTCTGGCCACACCAGCCCACATTGACCTGTGCAAGCGCCTTCTTGCGTATGTGCATACCTGGACCATCCGCGCACGCTGCCTCCCGCTGCTGCGTGTGGAGATTGCACCTTCTCATCAGGTTTTCAGCTCTGTTTTGGAAAGAGAAGTTTAAGCTTTTCATTGTAAGACTGTAGACTTTTTAATATAGACAATGATTGGTTAGTAAGATACCTAGTAAGTTTGTCCTCTGCCAGTCTCTCTCGAACACAGAGTTCCCGTTCTCTCTCTGGAAGTAGAAACATGGTGGTATGCAGTGTTAACATGTAAGTGTTAGAGTGATTGTGCACAATGGGCTTTTCTTGCAGGGAAACACAGCAGTAATAGCCAGTCAGATGCACCCGTATTTCTGATTCTATGGCTCTAAACAAAGGTGACTGTCGTGTAGATACACCTTTATCAATGCACTAATAAAGCATTGGATAAGTACTCTGGAATGCCAGGCACGATTGTTCTCAGACTTTGACATATCTGCAACGGTGAAGCCATACCAACTTTCTATTCTACATATTATCTCATGGCACACATGACACCAGATTTAAATATTTATATACCAGATAGTATAATTCAGCTATGACTAAACACCCTGTTTACAACAGTAACAGCTATTATTCAGGCTCAGAAAAAAGATACATACAGTTAAAAACTGTACTGCAGAACTTCCTGCATATGCAAAGAGATATTTTATGTGGGCAGAAAATGCCAACACCTGAGGACCAGCCATCTATGCAGATTCACAGGTAAGCTACCTGTGGGGTGCAGCTTTTATAAAAGCAGCTGACAGTTTACTCAAAGAATTTTTTCTGCAACATCAGGCTCAACTTAGGCTACATGTTAGTATAGCCAATGTTTATTTACATAGTAAGTAAAAAGCAAACTACACAGCACAGTGCACAACAATATATTCAGATCCTACTTTTCTGTATACTTTCCTAATTGCCACTCATGTTTAATAATCTTCACAAACCAAACTTCCATATCTAAGCTGCCAATTTTATTTTAGTAATTTAAAGCAGAAGCTAGTATAGCTGAGTAAGCCCTGAGCATTCTTGGTTTGGTCTTTAGACACAGTTGTAGTGGTGAATGCAGGACTACAATGTCCCAGTGTATTAAAATGAGGGTTGTGAAAACTGTCTACTTTTTGTTCCTCCGAGTAAATCAGAATTCCACTGCCACCCCCTTCCCAAAATGGAATATCATACGCTCCAAGCGTTGTTCTCTCTCTTTAATGGCTTGTTCTCGCTCCTGTAATTGTTGCTCCTTCCGTTTCAGCTCATTCACTGCAGCATCCGAGTACTGCAGCCTTTCTGCTTCCCATGGTCTCAAGCCTCTTCTATCAGAATTCTGTTTTTGTTCTTCTGTCACCAAGTCTGCTATCAAGGGGTGCTGCAGAATATCTTCAACAGAAGGTCGGCAGTAATCCTAAAGGAAAGACATTACCAACAGGTTCCATCTGTAAGAAGAAACAGTAAGGCCAGAGATTCCCAAGCAAGACCAGCTGAGGTGCAACGCAGTAAAGGAGAGGTTGGAGAAAAACGGAGTTAGAAAGGGGTAGCACAACCAGATGACAAAAGTTAAGGAAGGAGGCTGGTACCAGCCTTCAGATCCAGAGCTGCAAGTCTCTCTCTCCCAGCCCAGGACCCACTCCTTTCAGAGTCAGAATGGGGTGAATGAGCCTGTAGAGGCAACTGTCAGCAGACTCTGGAGCTAACACTCCATCTCTGCCTGTCACTTCTTTCCTGAAAAATCCATAGCTGCTGGAGACTTGGGTGCTTGTTACAGCTTTGTTGTCCCACACAGTATTCTTCCCAACACCCCCACACAGCAGTGTGGAAGCAAGCTATACATTAGCCATATAAAGCAAAACCCAAAATAAAGCCAAACAACCCCTTCCAACTTCCAAAAACACTGGAACCATTTCAGCCGTTAAATTATAAGGCCTCAATAAGCATGATGTCAGGAAATCCTGTGAAAGCCAATACTGAGGCATCCTGTTGGCATGCTGTGAACCTGGCACGACACTTGAGCTGCTGCCTCTTTGTAATGGATTCAGAGCACAACTCCTCCCTCTTTCCCCTGCAAGTGACACTGTCAATGACAAGGTGATAGGACCGCTACTTCAGGTTGGTTTGTTTCATAATTAAGAAAAACTAGTATTTCAGGACTAGTTCAAATTATAAGTGGAAAAATTAGTAATTGATTCTTACCTTTACATTCAGCATGTCTCTGAGAAGTTCGTTCAGCTCCTCTGAGTAACGATATGGTATTCGCCTGAACTTCCCTTCTCTTATCTTTTCTGCCAGCTCCTTCTGGTTGTAAGCTGTAAATGGAGGCCTGAAGAAGAAAATTTTTCTTAGATTCTTTCAGTGGTTTTACAAGACTTATTTTCAGAAAAAAAACCCTATCAAGACTATGAAAAAAAACCTGCAAAGGTTTGTTTTGACCCTAATATCAAGACCCATACAAAAATGAAAACCTAGGACTAGTCTCTGAAACCTTTAAGCTTTCATCTATACAGAATTTAATCATACCTACATTAGCAGCTATGTCCACACTCGTTATCACACTCCCATACTTACGAGAGAGCACATAATTCATACAGAAGACATCCCAGAGACCAGATGTCAGATTTTTCATTGTATGACATGTAGTTCATTTGTTCCTAAAGGAAGAGAACAATCTTAGGTTAATTAACGAAGATATGGTTCCACTATTGCAGGATAATCAGCTACTATTCAAACCTGAAATAAACCATTACAATACTGGGGTAACTTCTAATATTCCATCTTGATTAATATCCATATCTACTCTTACCAGCAGGATTTTAATGAGTTGTGGCAGTACTGCACTATAGAAAACTGAAGTGTTGCACCAATCTTCAATTGATACAACTCTATTTCAGTCTACATTAATCTTTCCCACACAGAATGCACTGTATCAGGGAAATAAGCCATTCCTACTCATTTCCACTACAAATTAAAATCCTATCATCAAGAGGTAATTTAATAAGCTGTTTACCTTAACACTATGAAACATAAAACTCTCTAGCTTCCCTCTTCCTTCTCAGGAACAATATACTCCAACATCTCTACAATCCCAGGAACATAACAAAACTTACACAGTGAAGAGCAACTTTAATTAGAAGGCACTTGATTATGTGGGGAAGAAAGATGAAACTCACTACAAAATAACCTTGTCTCCAGAACATACATACTCTATGAAAAAAGTCACCTGCATTTAAGACCAATAAGGCTTCCTTAAAACCTTCCAAACATGCATGGACTCTGAGACCAATACTGCAGAAAGCATATCTTGGAGGGACAAAAGGGAAGATAACGTATAGAAGCAAGGTCTTACTGGAGACATGTAATATGGAGTTCCAACAAATGATTGGGCAAAGCTGGTGTCATGGTGCAATATTCTAGCCAGTCCAAAATCTCCAAGTTTCACATTCTGTTTGCCATCTAGAAAGACATTTGCTGGTTTTAGGTCACGGTGCACGGTGACACCACCATCACTCCGTCGGTGACACTCCTTCAAGGCCAGTGTTAACTGAGTCAATACTCGGAGAACAAAGCTTTCTTCCAAGAAATGCCTGAAAAATGAACACATTGTTTAGTGGATTTTCTAAGCATACATCAGTTTAAGTAGTCACTGCCAGTCTTAGTTACGTAGCTTTTTTAATATTATAAAACATCAGTGAAACAACTACTATCAGCAACAGGCGTCTATGCATTCTACCTTTAAAAATGAAATTTTTTTAAAAATCATTGCAAATATGTTGGAAGACATTTAGACTTTCATTGCAGAATCCCCGTAGTATTTTCTTCCTCCCCCAAACTGTCCAACAAATACATTTTTATTACTTACAACACAAATATCAATTTGATGCTTTTCTGGAGAGATCTGTCCTTTTGATCACTTAAGATAACAGTATATTGCCAGCTGTTAACAAAGAGCAACATACAGTAACAGCCAGGACGGGACTAATTTTTTAATATAACCTTACTTAAATGAAAGCACTGATGTTGGGGGTCAGCTGCAGTACTATTTTAGACCACTCTCACAAAGTTACAGAGGTAGTGTCATGCACTTGTTTGACCTAAGAATGTGAAAACTGATTTTATACTTATGTAGGCTGCTAAGCCGAAGATTAACCAAGGTGAAGCCTTATCAACTTGATGTCTCCCCAAGTTTTATATGCAGACACATAAAGTAGCTTTTCACATTGTGCTCAAAATCACTCTTCCCTTCCACATATTTTGGTGTTCTAATAAAAAACATGGTCCGAGCAGTTTTATTGATGGGGAAGCCAGAACACACAGACCAAGCTGCCTGTCTACAAGAGCTGTGACTTGCTGGTTTATGTTTTCAATCCCATTCATAGTCAGAAACCACTAAAATGCTTCTGCCTCACAAGGAGCTCCGGGATTTTTTACTATTTCAGCATTAACATCCAGCCTGGTGGTGCATTCAATAGCATAATTCCCATCACTGTTGTAATTTTGTACAGAACCTTTAACATTTGAGAAGAGTTGTTGGGTCCAAAGGGTTAAACCCGAAGCTGCTCAGACGTTAAGAGATACATTTCCCTTCTCTTTGCCCAGGACTCCTGCAAGACATTCCAGACGTGCCACAAAGAGATTTCACGTGCCTGTCTTTCGCGCACTTGGCAATCAAGGTAGCCAGGTCTCCCCCATCGCAGTACTCCATCACGATATACAGGGTCGTGCTGCTCCTGTCGATGATCCGATCGTAGTACCGGACGATGTTCGGGTGCCGCAGCTCTCTCAGCAAGTTCACCTCTGAGACGAGCATCTGCTTCTCCGACTCCGTCATCGTGCCGTAGTCGAGCTCCTTCCATACCAAGATCTGGGGAGGCACAAACACCCGGGGAGTGACTGGGACGGCGGCCAGAGCCGCGCAGGGGGAAGAGGGGCTTCCAGGGGAAGGAGATACTTCTCGCTCGCGTATCTCCGAGAGCGGCCAGCACCCGACGGGGGCCCACGGCAACGGCAAAGCTACGCTGCCCCCACCGCCGCCGCCGCCTCCTCCTCCTCACCTTGCCGTCGGCTTTGCGGCGCACCTTGCGGCACTTCCCGTAGGAGCCGGCGCCGATGGTGAGCAGCACCTCGTAGTCGTCGGGGCGGCCGGGCATGGCGGCCAGCGCACGGAGCCCGCCGCCCCGCGCGGGCCCCTCCCCTCGCGCCGCGCCGTTCAAACGCACCGCCCCGCCCGCCCATTGGCCGCGCCG